>PISX010001014.1:0-220636 GCA_004024625.1 Mellivora capensis | reverse complement strand
GGAAGGAGGGAGAAGGAAAGTGAGACCCAAGTTTTGAGAAGACCGATGTGACACCTGGAGACACCCCACTGTCCCTCTCTCATCTTCCTGGACCTCACTGTCCACTGTTTCTTGTGCTCCCAGTGGTGGCAGGGTGGGAGGGTGGCTACCGAGTCCTCTGTCCTCTGCTCTTTCTTACCATGTCCTCCCCCCACCCCAGGACTCTTGTCCCTGCATGAAGGTAGCGAGTGCTTCTGCCTATGTTCTGGACTGTAGCCCGTATCTGCAGTCCCCTAGGTGGCCCGTACCACCACTGTCAACCTTAGATTAGGGGAACTGCTCCCGCTGCGCTTTCCTCTCTGGGATGGACCCTCTCCCTGCACCAGCTGCCCTACAATGCTCCTTCGTGGCACCATTGTTCCCCTCCAATGCCTTGGAGATTTCCTATGTGACAAGTCTCCCTCTGGTGTCACGTTCAAGGTCGCTATCCTGCCTCAACCATCTTCTTCAGTACTTCCCTTTGATTACCACCTCAAAGCATCTACTAGTTAGGTGGTTGCTTCCTGCTCTTTAAACACATCTCTGTGTCCCCTGCTTTTGCCTTTAGACCGAGAATGCTCCATGTCCAGCCCAGTCTGCCTGTCCCTCGAGTCTCACCTCTTTCTGGGGGGGCCTGTAGACGCACCGACCTGTAGTGAGCCTCGTCGCTGTCAGCTTCTGCTGCCCACATGTGCTGTATCGCCAGCTGTGTGACAGTTCAGCCGCCATCTGTACAGCGGTCCTGCCTCCGCGGGGAGACGGGAGCCCCTGCCACTGGGTCATGCTGCTTCTTTTGTCTCTGAATGGCTAGTGCACAGGGGAACTTCGATGGGGCACAGGGCAGGGTGCAGGCTTGGGGCAGACCCAGGGTGTGGGCTCGGGGCTCCAGCTGGAAAGCCAGCCCAATCCGGCCCCAGGCCTGTCCCCATGCAGTCGGCACTGTTTTGTGCCAGGGCCTCTGTAAGTGGCCCATGGGGGTGACCGTTGGCCCCCTGCAGGGCATGGATCCCTGGTCAGCCCCTGTTGCTGGGGAGGGTACTTGAGAGACCAGAATAAAATTGCAAAAGTCACCTGGAGAGGCCGTTTTTGGGTGATTAAAGACTTCGCAGAAGTAAACCCCGGAGAAGTCCTGACACACAGTTCCCGCAGCCTGGCTGCAGCTCGAGGACCCTTGCTCCCTCGAGTGTCCCTGTCACAGGGGGTCAGACCCCCTGGGACTCCATTCTGTGAAGTCCTAGGGGAGTCAGACTCACAGAGATGGAGAGAAGACGGATGGGAGCCAGGGGCTGGGGGACGGGCATGCAGGGTGAGCATTTCATGGGGAGAGGAGAGAGTTCTGGGAATGGATGCTGGTGACGGCTGCACCACATTGTGGATGACCTTAGTGCCGTGAGCTGCACACTTCCAAGTGGTGAAAAAGGTAAATTTCACGTTGCTTGTATTTGACGATTAAAAAGAAGATTCCCATAGCAGCTTCTTTCTGTGTCCAGTTGGGCAGGGCCGGGGGTCAGGGATTGGCTGGACGTGTGTGCCCGTGCGTGCGTGGAGGAGGTTCTGTTGGGGGACGGAGTTTGACAGGGCAGCCCTTCTACCTACATCGTTTCAAGGACTCTGTTCTTCACGGCTGCAAAGGAAAAATAAACTGGGTCAGCAGTCATTTCAATGTGGCGACCTTTGCGTTTTGCTGAATTGGGGACCTGCTATCAAATTAACATAACGATGTGTTATATCCATTTCAGTATTTGCCTAAGATAGTGAGCGAATCCTTGGCCAAGTGCAAACTATCATCATTAACCAAAGAGCGAGCGCCCTGCGAGGGGGTTCGCAGCTGCCGCCTGAAACTTCTGCGAGGCCCCATCTGCCCCGAGCCCTGGGACCTTCCCGGGTGGCATCTGCCTCAGGGTCCTGTGGTTTTGAGACCTTTCCCGGTGAGGAAGGGAATTAGCCGTGACCTGGATCCTGATGGATAAAGCGTGTGGTGTCTCCACAGTGGTGGGGAAATCCCTAGCCTCTGTGTGGAAGTGGGTCTGTCCCAGATTCCAGTTCATTATCCGGAATCACGGACTGCAGAGGAGACGAAGCGGGGGGCGGGGGGGCGCCGGCGGAGGCGGCCTCTCCTGGAACCCTGCGTGTGGGAGGGGGGCTGCCCAGGTCCCTGCGACCCTGGTTTCCCTGGGAGGTTTCCGCTGCTGTCCCCTCTGTGGGTGAGCAAGGGGGAGCGGGGGCTCCTCTGTGCTTAGCAGCAGCTGGGCCAGCTCTCATCACGTAGCTCCTGGTTCCAGGGGCCAGGGCATTGAGTCTTGGGCCTCCTTCCTGGAGGGAGGCGGGAGAGGGAATGGACCTTTGTGTCTCTGTCCTCCCTGGGATAGGCAGCTGCTTGCTCCCCGTTCCCACTTCCGCTTCCTTCCCTAGTTTCCTTTTTGTCAAAAATATCCTTGCACATAGTTCAATAAGTCAAAAGGCCCTAGAGGGCTTGGGAGAAGGAGCAGCAGACCTCGGCCCCTTGGCTCAAGCCTGAGTCCCAGGAGCCGCCACTTGCCATTCCCGCTGCGTTATTTCTCTCCGGTCTCCGTGTGTTCCTCTGCTCTTTCTTGCTTTGTCAGGCTTGGACTGTTGTCTTTTGACTTCCTCATATGCTAAATGAGGATTCACTTCTCTCCCCCTGCCACCTGCTGCATTTTCCTTACCCTCCCCCGCCCCGGGCTTTGGTTGCAGAATTCTGAGATTCAGCACCTCTGGGCGCTGAGGTCTGGAGGCACGGGCTGGGTTCTCCCAGGTGCTGCTAGTGGTCTGGGAACCAGACAGGGAAGGGGCTTGCAATGTCACCATGAGTTAGTGAGTTCCCCCAGTTTGCATCGGTGTTTCCTGCCTCTCCTCTGCTATCTTCAAGTCCTGGGATTTTTTAAGGGTCTCTCTCTCCAGAGAAGAAATGTGTCTCCAATAGCGGCAGAGAAGCCAGGTGGTTGCCTGGTGGCTTGGGGTAGGTGTGGGGTCCTGGGAGGACCTGACCGCTCCCTGCACAGACCTGCGACCTCTTCCTGTCTCCCACCTCATTTCTAACCTCTGCCTTCTCTGGCACCTAATTCTCCTAGTTTGCCAGTCGGCCCGGGCTCCGCGGGCAAGTGGGCTTGCTGTGCTTGGTGTCCCCTGTGGGGCACGTGGCTTTGGGCTGTTTCTGCTCTGCTGGAATGTGTTGACGTCTCTGTCCCAGTCCCCGCTCTGCTCCTGTCGCACGCACCCCTTGTGTGCAAGGCCGCAGCCAGAGGCATGCGGACACCTCGGCCCCAACACGTGCCTCCCCTGCTTCACTGCACTGGCCTTGGCTTAGAGCCTTTCCCGGCGTCAGCACAAGGGGTGTGGCGTGGCCTCTCGCTGGGCAGAATTTTAGGGGCTTGGGGGCTGCTAGGGGCCATGTGGTAGGCCATGCCTGTCATCTGGCCGTGTGCCTCAATGCGTTCTAGCTCTCTGTGGCTATGAGCACGTCTTCCTTGGGTTGTGCGGGCGGGGGGCTCTCATCAGGGCCCCATGGTGCAAGGTGCAGTGCTGGGGCACCCATGAAGACTGCTGGCCCCGGGGCTCCTGCCGGCATCTCTGGGCAGGATAACCTGGCAGTGAGGACTGTTACGAGCGAGACAGTGCTGGCGCTGTGCGCGCACATGCCGACAGCACTTACGGTCCTTATCAGTGCCCTCTCCCCGCGGTCTTGTTTTGTTTCTGCTCCTGCCCGTTCGTTCTTCATGTCTTCAGTCCCCTCCTGCACTCGGAAAATTAGGGTTGTCTGGTGTTTCCGTAACGGCCCGGGCTGGTGTCTGTGGTATTTCCTGCAGATCAATTCTGATCTAATAAATTGTTGCTGGCTGCAAGGAAAGGGAGCCGCCCGCGTGCCTAGCGGCTTTGCCGGGTGGGAAGGCACGTTCTCGGGAGAGACCATTCTTTGCAAATCATGGTCTTCTGTGTAAGGAGTAATTCCCAGATTAGCTGGGTACTCTGGGCGGGAGGTTCTCCAACTGTTCTCAGTCTGCTTAGGAGCTGTGACTGTCTTTGCTGTTCTTAGAGTCCCCACAGTCCTTTACGATGGGGCTTTAAAAAAAATGGAGAATAACCAAAAACAAAGGAAGAAAACCTTTTGTGGTTCTCCAGCTCTCCTGCATATCCCACTGGCCATGTGAACCGTTGCTTTGTGTGGGGTGTGTGTGTTTAGGCATCCACACACGCACACACATGGTACACACACGCATATCTGTAGACACACACAGGCACAGGTGCACCTGTGTACATATTTAATACATGCGCGGACATGCGTGTGCACAGATGGGTATAGGCGTGTGCGGACACACGTTTACACACGCACACCTACAGAAACACACACTCTTGGGCACATATACATCTATAGGACATGCATAAATACACAGTTCCCATCCACACACGTGTACACACACGTATACTCACAGTCCTTCAGTCCCTGTTCTCTTTTGTAAGAGCAATATTTCTGGGAAATTTTTCCTTCTTTTCATTCACCAATTTAATAAGATGGGATGAAATACAATTTCTCCTAAACGAAGAGATAAACTCTTCTGTAGTGGCTGCCCTGACCTCCCCTAGTGGGGAACTCACTGTGGATTGAGCTGCTTCGTCGGAGGGGGCTCTGGGGACGGGGGACCCAGGCCCAGGGGGAGGGCAGCTGTGAGAGTCGGGGAGCGCGGGTCCTGGCTGAGCCAAACGGTACGGCCCTCACCGAGGTGGCTTCCGGGCGGCTGCGTTGCTATTCCCATCGCAGCCCGACGAGGTCGGTAGGAATCTGGGGGCAGGTGTTGGTGGGGGCTCATGAGGCACAGGACTGATTTGCCTCTGTGGCATGGGATCTGTGGGTCAAGGGGCAGGGGGCAGCCAGGCCGTGGTGCCGGGGAAGCCAGACCCCTGCCAGGGTTCAGGGGAAAGCCGTGGAGAAAGGCAGTGAAATCAGGGCAAGAAGGAAACTGTGTGCGGTGGCATAGGAGAGGAAAGAGACGGGGCACACGTGCATCTGTCCAGGAGCACAGCCTGGGCTGTGGAATGTGCCATTTCCCTGCGGCTTCCCACACGCACACCCGTGGCTCTACTGCCGCCACTGTCACAGGCTCCCAGGAATTAATCCCGTCCACCAACTTTGGGGGATGCTGTCCCCGCTCCTCCCATCTGGGGCTTGAAGGGGCTCTGCTGGGGAAGACAACGGGGTTACGCACGAGCCCTTTTATTCCGAACGGCACAACACCGCGTTGTCCCCTCATGTCGTTGCTGGTCTGCTCTGTTCCCGTTTCTTCAGGGAAGGGCTCTGACGGGGCTGGCCGGCGGGGGGGATGTGGTAGTGCGTCAGGGAGCCTGAAACAAGGGCGGTTTGGAGGAACGCTGGGAGCGACAAGTGCGGGGAGGCTGCCCCTCCAGAGGGGGCAGGGAGCGATGGGTGCGCGGCTTTCCTGAAAGGCCAGACTTTGGGCAGAGACCGACACATGAGGGGCTGAGTGTGTGAGTGTGTGAGTGTGTGCATGTGCATATGTGTGTGTCCGTGTGCGTGTGTGCAAGTGCGTGAGTGTGCGAATAGGTACGTGTGAGCATCTGTGTGCACGTGTGCAAGCGTGTGTGAGTGTGTGTGTGTTGGCGGCGTGGCATGAGGGGTGTGTGAGGCTGGACGAAGCCCTGCCCCGAGGCGGTCAGGGTGGGGAGCGCGGGCGGCTGAGGGCAGGGAGGGCCGCACACCGGGCAAAGATCTGGGGGTAATTAATGGCAGACCCATCGGGACACCTGGGGGAGGGCTTTGAGCAGGGCAGGTGGACGAGCCGGGGTGATTAACAGCCCCGTCCCGGTTGCCCCGGAAGCGCGCATGGCGAGGACACGGACGGAGGTGCCGGGAAGCCCGGAGCTCTCCCTCGCCTCGGCAGGTACCCGCGCTAGTGACGGAAAGACTGTCCCTCTGAACCTGCCGCGGCCCGTCCTCTCCGGGGACAAGGTCTGATGTGGCCCTAGGGGTTGAGAGAGTCGGGAGAACTCTGGGCCGCCCTGGCTGACCGGGGGCTCAGCAGCTCCGAGCCCAACGCTTCGATTCCCTTCGGATGTCAGTAGCCCCGCCTCGGCTGCCGCCGCCCCACGGGCCCCTCGGTCCCCTGCGCTCTGCGCCCCTCTCAGCCTCCTCGCTCCGCTTCACGCTGGGGGCCCGACCGAGGCTCCAGGGGCGGCGGCGGTCCCGGGTGCCTTGCTGGGCTTGGGCGCGATAGCCTCACACCACGGCCCGTCCACGCGGTGGAAAGACATTGACAACAGCGTGATAGTGACGGATGACAGAGCGGACGCCCCGGAGAAATACTCCCTTGAAACAACTGCCAAACTTTGAGTTCCTTTTTGGCCATGGTACAGAATTCCGAGCTGAGAAGAAAATCTGTCCCTTTACTTTACCAGTAAGTGGTTCTCGCTTCCTGTAAAAACTTCCAGCCTAACTCCTGTGTCCCGTTAGCTTCTGTCTGGAGTGACCCATGGTCCGCCGTTCTCCAGCGCCAGAGGGCCTGCAAGGATATGTCAGAGTCTTGCAGTTTGTTAATTTTGCATTAAATAATTAATAGTAGAGTTAATTGATGAATTATTCAATTTTCAGGTAAAATGGGATGATAAATATTCATAACTTATTTTATTAAGGGAATTTCCATTTCATATGCCATTAAATCTAGATTAACGAAGGCTGATTTCAAATGAAGATTGAAAACAATTGTGCTTTGGAATTAATTTACTAAGTTAAGGTCATTGCTTAGTGAGTTTACCCCCCGCCAGAAAGTTAGGGCTTCATCACCTGGATAAGTGTCTGAATTCACAGAAGTAACATTGCCATTAGTTTAGGAACATTCCACGAGTCCACTGGGGATTTCCCCTGCAGCGCTCCCAGTTTCTGGTGGGCACGGATGGGAGCATGGGGAAGTGGGGGTGCGCAGAGGGCAGATCTGGGGTCCCTCCCGCCAGCATCTGGCTGTTGCTTAGAGCTGTTTGTTACTTGTTCACCAACTACAACATAATTTAATATTAACCCAAACCTACTGTGATGAGGGTGTACATTCTGGTAAGAGTGGTCCATGCAAACATCTCGAAGTCAGTTTTAAAATACCTGGCCTTCCCCTGGAGTTCTAGGAGGTTTGTGCTGTGACTTCCTGTCCGGCAATGTTCTCAGCCACGGGGTCTTATCTATAGCTCCAGTTTTTGTGTTTTCCAGTTATCTGATTTCTTTGAGGCCTGGTTTATGTTAATTCATGAAACTGCTATAAAGCCCCGACCCACAGACCAGCACTGAACGTTCCTCAGGACCTCACAGACTGTACCTTGCAAAGCTGCTTCTTCCAGCTTGGGATCTCAAGACTCATAACAGCCCTACAAAGTGGGGAGTGCCTGTAGCATACTGAGGCAGGGGGGTGTGGTGGGGGGAGACAGACAGAGGTAAAGGGAAGGGGGGAAGCGAGGGGAGAGAGAGAACAGGAGTCCTTCCCTCTCCTGCCTGTCCACTTCCCTCTGCTCAAGGCCAAGGCAACTGAGTCTTACTGATGGTGTTACCCGCCCAAGGTCGCTCAGCTTAATTAGACACGGACGTTGAGACCATAGCCCAGGTCCTTCTGACTCATTTTGGAGTGCTTTTTTCAACTTCAGCATCTTAGGGCTTTAAAATAATTTCTTAACCACCCTGAGTAGTGGGGCACTTGGGAGTAGTTAAGCCCGATGGAGCGGTTCTCTGCATCACCAAGTGTTCATTATAATTTTCCAGCAAAACTTGTTTGCTCTGGAGAAGTCAATCCTACAGTAAGCCTTCATTTCAGAGGAGAGCATTTGATGTTACATCTCATGAACCTGCTCTCCTAAAATTATCCCTAATTGGCTTGGAAAGTAGCTTCCAACAGGCAGATGGCTTAATATCTCGACTTCCCGGTTGTGACTCAGGGAGGCTCCAGGGTTCTCTCTGGTTTGGGCTGGTGATCTTGTTACCTTGGAGGGCAAGATCCTATTGCCAACGTGCAGCTGAAGAGCTGCCTCCGGGAGCTGGTGTGGAGATCGCCAGGGCAGGTGAGGCGAGGACAGGGGTTGTTGAAAGGCAATTCTATAATCTCTAGCATTCACCAACAAGCCTTTATTGAGTGCCTGGTGTGTGCATAGGTTTGTACCAGGCGCCGTGTGGTTACAAGGGCAGTAGAAAACATGGCCCCTAATCCAATTGGAGAGACAGGTCATGCATATCTGAGATAACTGAAGAGTAATTCCCAGACAGGACACACAGGAGAGCCTGGCGTACGTGTGCATGTACATACGCATGCGCTCGCACACACACGGAGCTGTAGGAGGAATGCAAAATGGGGCCGAGATCAATTGGATTCAATTGATTTCATTGGGAAAAACAGCACAGCAACATTTGTAGGGGTGAATTTCAATCAGAAAACCCTGAACTTTGGTTGGGGGGAGGGGATGGTGTGCCCTGATGGGGGACAGGAGGGCGACACTTGGTCTTTTCTTGTCCTGAAACCACAGATACAGCAAATTAATTGGTGGCTTTGGTGTAAGTGATTAGAAGGCTCTAGAGGCCATGGGATGCACTAGGATGGAATGAAGGCCCAGAAAGAATAGCTTCGCGGAGGGGAGGGCTGCCACCGGGATGTCTTCATTTGTGTTCAGTCTGCGGGGAGCCTGGCAGAAGCTGAATAAGGAGCCAGAGCTGTTCTTCATGCTGAAGAGCTGCCCTGGCAGACACAACCACGGCCCCCTTTTATCGAGTGTCTAGGTAGGTGCAGGGAGGTTAGAAGGACTTCCCAAGCTGGGATTCACAGCAGCTGTCTGACTCGAAAGCCTCTGCCGTTCCTCTGCCCTTGTGTACCTCACAGGACCGTGAGTGGGGCCATTTGCAAGGTCACCCCGGTCAGCCACTGGGATCATGCCCACCTCTTCCCGGACTGGAGAGCAGTGCTTGTCCACTGGGGAGAGTTTGGGCATCCCCAGGAGACTTCTGACAATACCTGGAGACATAGATATGCTACATATTGGTGATCACGGTGGGAATAGACAGGCTACTGGCATCTACTGGTAGAGGCCACTGATGCTGGTAAGCATCCTACAGTGTCCTGCAGTGCACAGGACAGCTCCCCCCTCAAGGAATTATCTAACCCTACATGTCGGTAGCACTGAGATGGACAAACCCTGGTTTGAATGAAGAGAATTCTGTGCTGAAGTGCCAGGTGGTTATGAGCCAGACCAGATTTGAATCCCAGCTTAGCCACTTATTAGCAGGAAGTTAACTATCCCCCTGTGCCTCAGTTTCCTCCTCTGTATAATGGGAATTACAACAGTGCCTGTTGTGAGGAGTAAACGAAATGCTGAACCCTCGTGGGACATGGTGTTGGTGTATTCACTCTGATGATCTTGCCAGGAATCCATCCAGAAGGGCAGTCCCATATGGCCCTGGGCTCTGTATGCACACAGACCGATTGTTCTTTGCTTCTGTTTTTGTGGTTGCATGGAATGATGGTCTGAAGACCCATGTCATTGTCAACTGCCAGCAGCGTTCTTTGGGAAAAACCAGTTTCTGAGAGGAGAGAGTATTAGTGGGGTTCATGTCACAGCAGTCAGCAGAGAAGGGCATTTTAGATGGAAGGCGGTTACATAGAAGGCTGAACTCAGAGCCCAAATTCATTGATTATACATGTAAAAGATATTTATTGATTACTAAGTTAGTTATCTATTGCTGTGTAACAACTCACTCAGAACTCGGTGGCTTAAAATAACCAATACCATTTCTGTGGGTCAGGAAGGCAGGACAGCTAAGCCGGATGCCTCTGCCCCTGGGTCTCTCATGGTGACAGCCAGGGCGTCAGCTGGGGCTGCAGACTTATCTGAAGAGCCGAATGGGGCAGGAGCCACTTCCAAGCTCATGCATGTGGTAGTTGGAGGATTCAGTCTTTCTTCGGCTTTGGGCCAGGGGCTCAGTTTTTCACCAGCCATTAGCCAAGGTCACCCTGGTTCCTTGCTACATGGGCCTCTCCAAAATGCAGCTTGCTTCATCCATCAGAGTAGGTTAGCAAGACAGTATGGGAGGATGAACAAGACCAAAGCCGGAGTCTCTTTGGAATCTGATCTCATAAATGACATCCTGTCACTTTTGTTGGACTCTGTGTCTTAGAAGAGAGTCACTAGGCCCACTTCACAGTGGGGGAGGGCATCACCAAGGGCAAGAATTCCAGGAGGCAAGGATCACCAGGGATGAACTGAGATGCCGCCCACCACAATCGTGTCTCACATGGAGACCGATAAGAAAGGCATAGTGTAACTGGGGAGCTAATCATGGCGTGGGCACTCACTTACCGTGTGATCTTGGACAGAGTGCTTTTGCCTCTCTGGGACTCAGTTTCCTTCTCCTTAAGATGCCTGAATTGGGTTCAGAGATGACATATATGTGTGACCCACCAAGGCCCAGGTCAGGCATCACTAATCATGACCCCCTTTTCTTGAGAGCTGGATTCAGCCTCAGAAGCCTTCTTAACACAGCTCTGTTTCAGAGGGCCACTACTAGTTGCATTGACATCCATTTGCCATTGCTGAGTTGCCGATAAGAGGACATTCCATGGGATGGCACGGCACGCCACTGATTGAGATGTTGTAGGATTTTAAATAGCACAGGTGGACTGTCCTCCTGTTGGCCAGAGTGAGAAAGCTGACTGCTTAGTGTTTAGAGACATTGGGTGGCCTGCCTGCTGCCCAGTCCTCCCCTCTCATGCAACACCTGGACTCCAGGTGAGGGGATGCAGGGGGCACACAGGCTAGGGAGGCCTTGTGGTCTGAAACCCAGTGTGGGACTGGCCTGACCTGGCCTTTTCGCTGGTGTGGTGGGCTTCTCTCTGGTTCCTCATGGGGGCAGATCTGGTCTTGGTGACTCTCCAGCCTGTGGCAGCCTGCAAAGGGAGCACAGGTCATTCTGAAATGAGCTCGAGGTGGCCTGAGGTGTTTCTGCATTCAATTTATCTGACTTTCAAGTGATTCATTCTGTTCCTTCCTGGTACATGCTCCTGGGCTCTAGGTGTTGGCTTAATTTGCTTCTGAGATCTTGCCATCACCCCTTCGTCGCTTCCGGTAGCTGCTGGGGCATTCTGTTAACGAGGAGCAGAATACATTTTCTGGGCCATGCAACCCTTCATCCCAGCCCATTAGAATTTCTCCTGCCCCCTCCTTATTTTAAAGTTTCTTTTCCTGAAGGGCTGGAATGTTCAGAGGCAGTTTAATAGACATCGATTTGCAATGATTTTTAGGCACTGTGCTTCAGGAGAGCTGAGAAGCCAATAATTAATCCTTTTAGCAGCTCATCCCTTTTGTTTTACGATGACCTAATAGCTGCATTGCTTGAGCAGGCTGGGCTGGTCTGACCCAGTTCGGCTCCTTGCCTTCTGCTTCATTCAAATAAGCCCGCTATGAATTATTCAGCCCCGCTGCAGGGGCACGTGGGGCCTCTTGTTGTAATATTTAATCAGCAACCTGGAGGCCAGCGCCGTTTTTTACCGAAAGCGGCTGATCACTTGGGGCACATGGATGGTGTTCTTAGAAGGGTGGGGTTCCTGCCTCTTCAAGGCGGCTGGTTTGCCCTCTGATCCCAGAGGGACGGTGCCGATCCTCGGGTCTCTATGTGCTACCTGTGGAGTGGTCGTCCTCCTGCACCAGCAGGAAGTGAGTGACTCTGGCCCCTCCCATCAGGGACTCTTGGGTGACTGCTGTGCCCACGCACGTCCCTCCTGTGGTTGGGTCCTCTCGCCTCCAGAACCAATCACTACGAGCCTGTGGCCGGAAATGGCACATTCATCATCTTCCAGTTCTGTTGGTCTGATGTGCAAACACGGTCTCATGGGCTAAAAGTGAGGTGTCTGCCAGGCTGCGCTCCTTCTGGGGGCCTGAGGCGGGGGGTCTGTTTCCCTGCTCCCCCCCGCCCATGTCTCTGCTCGCTGCCCCTTCCTCTGTCTTAAGGGCCATCCTTGGGGAAGTGCACTGACCCTGTCTCTGAGGGACCTCTTTGCCTCCCTCTTCCACTTTGAAGGATCCTTGTGATGACATAGAGTCCACCCAGATAATCCGGTCTGTTGTCCCCATGTCAAGGTCAGTGAACCAGCAACTTGAGTTCCGTCTGCAACCTCCAGTCCCCCTTGCCATGTGGCCTCACACCGTCACAGGTTCCATGGGTGAGGATGTGGGCACCTTTGAGGAGCTCTGTTCTGCTTCTACATCCACATTGCCCTGGCTCCACTCCTCCTGGCTTCCTGGACATTTCTATCAGGAAGCTCCCCTGAACAGGCAGGCTAGTGCAATTTTAAGAGGGGGCGCTTGGGAGATGGACAGAGCTGGATCCTTTTTAATGTTGCCATCTGTGAGCTGGAGAGCGGTGTTGGACGTGTGACGGCTGATGACCGGAGGGCAAGATGCTCCATCTCCCTGAGCCCAGTTATCTGTCCTGTGAAATGGGCTTATTGATGCAGACCCCTCTCTGGGGTCATTGCACAGGGCGGATGGGATCATGTGTGGAAAGGCCATCGGAGGCGGGGGGCCGTTACCGTGATGGTCGCAGCAGTCTGTTTCAGTCTCTGTGTGCGGGCGTCTCTCTGTTGGGAGGTTGGCATCTCCGTCAGCAACAACCCAGACCCTGCGTGGGGGTGTGTGTGGGACTGGGGGCTGGTGCGTTCGCTGCAGGCCTGCCCCCCAGAGCTGCGGGTTGCCGCCTCCCTTCGTCCGTCTTGCACATCCGGCTCCATCCAGACCTTCTCTTACCTGGAGAATATGGGGCTGTGTGTCCGTCAGAACACAGGGGACTGGCCTCTTTCTTTGTCTCTCTCGAGACACCTGTAGATCGTCTTTGCAGTTTAGCCCTCCCAGCCTGCAGAGGGTTGCTGTGCCCTCTCCTGCCTTCCTCAGCTAACCGGCGAGGCAGACATTCCTGTCCCTCTTCAGACGGGGTTGCAGGGTGGGTCCGTGGCAGAGCTGAGCACCAAGCCGAATCTTCTGGTCCAGACGGAGTCTTCTTTCCTCCAGCTCTAGCTCCTTCTCTCCTCAGATGCCCAGCAGGTGTTGGCTGCTCTTGATAAGCTTTGGGGCCCCCGTCCCCCCATATTTCTGTCTCTCTTTGTGGCAGCACATTCCGGGGGTCGACAGTTTCCTGTCCGCTCTTGCCCTTGAGTGATGAAGGGCAGGGGCGCAGTCCCGCGGAGCTGAGCTGTCCCCCAGCGGCCCTGTTCCCCGGGGAGAGCCGGTGCTCTGGTTCCAGGCCGCTGCTCTCACGGGACGTGGGGATGTGCTGCTTAACCCCACGGGGCCCTCGTTTACGTTTACTCCCTTCACTTTCCAGGACTCCCCTCCTTGCATGGGGTGGGGGTGGGGTGGGGGTCCAGGGTGGGCTTGCTTTGCTGTCCTCGCCCTTCTGCCTCTGCCCATCAGTGGAGCCTTCCCCCCTCTTTTCGGGCATGCTCGTCCCATCTCTCCTGCTTTGTCCAGTGGACCCCCACTTCACCGCAGGAAGGTGTAGCATCAGCAAGAGAAGCAGCGACTTTCTGAAATGCAGTGTGTGCAAATAAATTATTCAGTGGAACTCAGTCTAACTTTATTAAAGCTGGAACCATCCTTCTCTGTCAGAAGCCACAGAGGGGGGCAGGAGGCACAGGAGGCTGGGGGACTCGATGGCTTCTGGGGCCGGGGGGTTTGCAGGGGCCGTGGGCTGTGCACCAGCGCCTGGGCTCTGGCTGGGTTTCCCGTGTGTGCCCTGGGCCTCGTGCTCAAGTGTGTCCCTGTGGCCCCTTTCGCGGGACGGGGCTGCCTGGAAGACAGAGAGGAGACAGTCTTTGCTCCTTCTGGAAGAGTGGTCCTGACCTGACTACTTTGGTCTAGAGAAGAGGTTCAGAGCACCAGGAGGACGGTGGGAGGAAGGAGGGCTGTGGGCCGACCTCCCGTGCATGTGTGTTTGTGGTGTCTCCCATCATGATAAAGTTAAAGCCTCAGTGGCATTTTAGATGCTTTTCAGATTAACTTATATTCTAACATGGTAATGAAAAAGCAGCTTTTGTCCAAGAGGTGAGATATGCAAAAATAACCTTTACGTTTCTCATAATTAACCTTTAATGATATCCTCTCACTGTAGCAATATATTTTATGCTTCAAAAATATAACAGACAGAAAGAAGTGAGTGCTTCTTGCATCCAAATGCCTGGAGAAAGGGAAGTCATGTTGATGTAGAAGTTTCTACCTCTCCGTACTCTGTCAGACTCTCTGGGAGGGTAAGATGTGATAAAACCACAGGCACCCTTGGCCTTGGAGCCAGATGGGCCTTCCTCTGGCTCCGTCCAGAACTGTTTCTAGTTCTTCACGGCTCATTCTTGCTGCTTAAAGCCTCTGTCACCAGGGCCGTAACCAACTGACATACCTAGTGTGAGGACTTCCCTCTGTGACATTTCCCTTGACCTTGGCAGTATTTGAGCCCATGGACTGACCGACCTTCTGTCAGAGTCCTCTCTCGTTACTTCTGAGGAGAGCCTGCCACATGCCAAGTGCGGTGAATCACGCTATTGTCGACCCTCAGATCTCTGATCTGGTGGGGCCTGCTCAGACCACAGGGGCAGAGCCACAGGAGGGTGTGGTGATGAAGGTGAGAGGGAGGGCACGGGCGGGGGCAGAGAGCTGGAGAGGGTTAGCAGTCAGGGAAGGCTTCTCTGCTCTTCTCAGCTGCCCTCTGTGTCAGTCAGGGCTCTCCAGAGACACAGAAGCAATAGGGTGTGTGTGTGTGTGTGTGTGTGTAGAGATTCATTATAAGGAGTTGGCTCATGTGACTGTGGAGGGCAACGGCTTTCAAGATGTCTGCTGGGCAAGCTGGAGACCTAGGAGAACAGACTAGCAGGCCCAAGACCCAGGAAGAATCAGTGTTTCAGTTCTAGACTGAACACAGGGAAAAAACCAATGTCCCAGGTTAAGGCAGTCAGGCAGGTGGAGTTTTCCCGTACTTGCTGGAGGCTCAGCCTTTTTGTTCTAGTCAGACCTTCAACACATCAGATGAGGCCCATCTGCACGAGGGACAGCAACGTGCTTTCCTTAGTCTCCTGTTTCGGATGTTAATCTCACCCCAAAATGTCCCCACAAACACACTCAAGATAACGTTTGACCAACTACCTGCGAAGGCGGTGGCCCTGGCAAGTTGGCACGTGAAGTCAACCATGGTAGCTCCTGCTTCAGAGTTCCCTTGGCCTGTCACGTTTGCTGGGTCTTCTCTCCGTAGTTCGCTCCTTGCCTTCTGCTCCCATACCTTCCCCCATCCCCTCTGGCAGATGACTTCTGGTGCTGGACTCTTGACCCAGCTGGGTTGAGTCATAAATCAGTTAATTCAAATAAATTGTTTAAAGATAGGTATTGACTTACCAATCTTTTGACTTTGGGCCAAGACCATTTTGGTTTTCCCCAGTGGGGGCCTGCCGTGGTGGGGGAGGTCCATCTTCTTTCACAGATCACCTTGTAATCCTTTGCCTACCACTTCCAATTTTTATCTCTTCAAGGTGGAGGGAAGACTCAAGGATGCTTGTGAAGCCCTCTGGGTACAGACTCCTTCCAGAGCTTTCTGACGACCCCTCCAATATCGTATAGTTGAATCAGTCCCCTCTAATCGGCAGGTTCTTCCAGCCACTGGCTTCCATGCATCTTTCTGAGCTGACTGACTTTTCACAGAAAGAACCATCTTTCTTTTTATGCTCATGTTTCATTATTTTATACCTTATTTATTTACACGGTTACAGTGAAAAGTACAGCTGGCACAAACAGGCTTGGAAAGAAACGTAACTGACTCTTGGTACACATGGAAAGTCAACTGATGGGTCAAGAAACGCACACTCCGAGAGCGTAATGACCTCCCGTGGTGCCTGGACTGATGGGTGCTCGCTGATGTGGGTGCTGGCTTTTCCAGCCGGTGGCAGCTGCAGATCTCCAGGGGTGCAGACTCCCACCATGCTGATTTCAGAGTACAGGCGGCTTCACAGCCCACCAAGCTCAGAGCCCCCTGAAAAACTCACGGCTGGCTCTCCTGCCTGGGCACAAAATGACTCTAGCAAACAGTCTACTAACCCTCCAGTCTTGGGCAGGCCGTGGGCTTCGGGCACGGGCCGTTTTCACTGTACCTAAAAAGCAGTGTATCTCAACCCCCCTCCTCATGTTTATAACCCCTGACTGCCCCCTTCTGTATGGTGGGCTGCTCCCCCAGATGCTTTGTGCTGCCGTTCTGCTTCCCATCACCCCTACTGGGCCTGCCCTCCTCACATGGAGCTTTGAGCTTTCCTGGCTCTTTACAAAACTTCTCTGTTCTGCATTCCAGCCCCTGAGGGTCCTATTAGGCAGTTGGCTGATTAATTTACCAGCATTTTCAGCCAAGGTGTTGGCTTAAAAAAGCTTTCTGTACTTCCTGCCTGGACGGTGGGCTGACTCACACAGGTGAGTCAGGTCCCAGGGCATCTCTCACATCTTCTGATGCCAGTGGGGGTCTCCACTGACGGATACAACCATCTCCGACTGCTTGGAACTCATTTCCGGAGTCTTTCCACCATTCTTCCTGTCCTGGGGGTACTGTGTCCTCTAAGTGCCGGAGTCCGGTGGGTCAGAATTAGACTTCAAGTTCTTGGCATCCCACTTAGGGCTTTGACGCTTTTGATTCGAATCAGAAGGTGGTTTTTGGAATCAGAACTGTTTATGCCCGTGTTTGCACACATTGTTTGAATTTTTTCATTGTGGAAAAATGCACGTTGCCAAGTGTTAGATAAATGGCACTTAATTCGCTTCTGCAAATGCACTGAATGGCAGATGTAGGGGATGTGGCTCGGTGGCCCCAGAACCATCTGCGTGTCGGGGACGGAGGCGGGAGACCTTGACTGAAGAGCTAACGTAGGGGAGAACCTGCTATTCAGGCTCCCTGAATACAGACCCATTTGTATAATAAGCTGCATGTGTTAGAAGATGGATTCAGGGGTGCCTGAGTGGCTCAGTGGGTTAAAGCCTCTGCTTTCGGCTCAGGTCATGAGGTCATGATCTCAGGGTCCTGGGATCTCAGGGTCCTGGGATCGAGCCCCGCATTGGGCTCTCTGCTCCACAGGGAGCCTGCTTCCTCCTCTCTCTGCCTCTCTGCCTACTTGTGATCTTTGTCTGTCGAAAAAATAAATAAAATCTTAAAAAAAAAAAAAAGAAGATGGTTTCAGAAGCTGGCGTTTACGGCGAAGAACAGAGAGGGGCATGTGCAATGAGCAGAGTTTATCTTTGTGTGGAATGAGAAATAATCTGCTAAGCCAGGAAATTCTGTATTTCCCAGATACCTGTGCAGTTTGCACACAGCCTGGGGTCTGGAGTGCAGGAAATTGCCTTCCTTCCCAGGGCTCTTAAAGGACCCTTGATGTCAGTTCACATTTTGGAAATTAAAGGGTTAAGTGCCTTCTGTTTTCTCTGAAGACTGGCTAGTACTTGATCTATTTTCATTAAAATGACTCCTTTGGTGCAGCGTCTCCCCCCACCCCTCCCCCCAAATCAGTCAAGAGCTGCTGAGGCACCTCCAAACCCCACCTTTGGTTCTGGCTGTTGTCTGGGATCTCAAGCCGGGCCCCAGACAAAGACCAGTGGGGAGGTATTGGAGAAGCCCCTCCGGAAGTGAACACACAGGAGCCCACAGCCCTCAACACCAGGGTCCTAACTTCCCCACTCCAGCCCTCCTTTCCAAACCTACAAAATCCTTGGGAAAGCATGGCCATTAACGGAGGCACCATTACTCTTATTTATGTCCTGTCAAATTCAGGTCCTGGAAGAGTTAACACCGGGAACCCCTGAGCCCCAAACCTGGGAGAACATGCTTGTTATTGGCAAGAAATGCCTCTGTCGTTAGCTCACCCTGAGATCTGTCTTCTGGGCTCGTCGATGGCTAGCGCGGACAGTGGTTTCCATAGCAGGAAGAAGGAGGCTCCAGAGAGGCCCCCTGATGCTGCAGCAGACCCTTCGAGGCTCCAGCCTTGGAGAGCGAGGGCAGCGGGTAGGACACACAACAGTCCTGGAAGGTGAAGCTGCCACTTGCCGAGCACTGGCCGCCTTTCTCACCTGTGCATCCGGGGAGGCGTAAGCCATACAGAAAGTGATGTGTGGGCCTTTTCCTCAGTTCTTTCAAGGATGGTTCTGGCTTGTACTGCTCTGACGCACAGGAGGGAAGTTAATTCCTTAGATTCCATGGAAGCCTGTAGGCCCACGGCTTCCTCCTTCAGGGAGCCCCCCTTGAGAACGCTGACATGAAGAAGGCTAAACCCTTTTGATGCTTTGTCTCATTTCGTCCTTACAGCCACTCGTTGAGATAGGTGATCTTCATTACCATTTTACAGACGAACAAGCCGAGGCTTGGAGACACTGAACAATATTCTTTTTTTTTTTTTAAGATTTTATTTATTTATTTGACAGACAGAGATCACAAGTAGGCAGAGAGGCAGAGAGAGAGGAGGAAGCAGGCTCCCCGCTGAGCAGAGAGCCCGATGTGGGGGCTCGATCCCAGGACCCTGGGATCATGACCTGAGCCGAAGGCAGAGGCTTTAACCCACTGAGCCACCCAGGCGCCCCCACTGAACAATATTCTTATTTGAGCTTGCAGATAGTAAATGGCAGAATGGGGACTGGAACGCCCGGGATCCGTCTGACTCTGTGTTAGTTCTCCATTGCTGTGTAGCCAATCACCACACACTTAGTGTCGTAGCAGGGCGCACGTCAGTTCCGTGGCCAGGGGTCTAGACTCCGCTCCGCTGCGTTCTCTGCGCCGGAGTTTCTTACTCGGCCGCAGCCGTGTGTCCCCTGGGGCCACAGTCTCACACGGCGGCTTAGCCGGGGCCTGGTCTACTCCCAAGATCAGACAGTTTGACACCAATTTCTCGCAGGCTCTGGGGCAGAAGCCCTTGGTTCCTTGACTCTGGGCCCCTCTGACATGAACGCTTGCTCCATCAGAGCACGCGAGTCAGGAAAGATAGAGTCTTCTAGCAAGACGGGCTATGACCTTATATAAGTTAACCACAGAAGCCATGTCCCATCCATCACCTTTGCTGGGTCCTGCAGGTTAGAGGAGAAGCACACCTTCTCCTCACACTCAAGGGGAGGGATCACACGAGGGTGTGAGCACCACGAGGCGGGGTGACTGGGAACATCGGGGAGTATGTCCACCACCGAGTCCAGAGTGCAGCACAGCCCTTGCCTCCCGCTGTGTGGAGGAAAGGACGCCCGACATGGCGATATGGAGATGCCCCCTGTGGGCCCAGAGATTTAATTGAACTGTCTGCTCTCAGGTGATCCAATTTCCATTGTTTTCTATCAGGAACAGAATTAAAATCTCAGAGCCACACTTTTGATTAATGTATGAGATGCAATATTACAGATTTCATAAAATTATCTTTCAAAGAAAGTGAATCTGTTTCCAGAGGACATGTCAAGGGCATGGGTTGTTTTGCAGCCGCTCTCTTGCTTTTGGCAGCTAAGAGAAGTCAGCAAATCTCTCAGGGGTGTCAGGCCCCCAGACTCCTAAGGACCTGGTGTCCACAATTCGAGGGAAAAATCTCCCAAGAGAAGACGAGTCCATCACAGTGACTGGAGAATTGGGTGCAGTGGGAAGCAAAGATCTGTGTGCCTTTCTGCCCCTAGACAGTCTGGCTTTGTTCCCGGGGCTGGCCCAGGACAGGGTTTAAATGGGAAAGAGCAGGCTGAGCTACGTGTGGAAGCAGCCCCACTGGGGATCTGGGAGGACATCCTGGCAGATACTGGAGAGAGACATGACAAAGAAGCAGTGACTTCCAACACGCAGCAGGTGAATAATGTGGATTAAATAAAGCTCCAGTGTTGTCAGGAGTTAGATGCTCTCATTAATGGGATGTTCTGGTTACCAGAGATCAACCATATTCCCTACAGAAGCGGTCAGTGTTGAATGAATTAGAAAACTCTTAGGGTCATGGGCATAGTTTGTGCATGAAAGTGGACATGAGAGCCATGATCATCAACCATTAATTCACTTTTCTCTGATGATTTGTGGGCGCTGGTGGTTATGTCCTTATAATGGGGTGATTCCCAAGTCTCCCAAAGGGCCCTGCTGAGTTTCAGGATTATTAGATCCAGAAGGGCCAGCAGGGGCCACTAGGAAGAAAATGTGGGCACAATCCCCCTCTCCCACTCTGCTGGCTGGGGTGGGGGGGGTCTCCCCAGCTGAGACGGGAGGCAGCATGTTCATTCTGGAAGCCCTTCTCAGACAACTCCCTGTATTGGGTTGTTGGCACTCAGGCTTGGCGAAGGCTCCTCGGTCGAGGGAGGGGAGTGGTGAGGTCAGGGCACTCTTGGGGGGTTGCTCTGTGTCCCCAAGTCTCAGGGGGATTTGACGGGGTGGGAGGATCCAACTAGGGAAGCACTGCTGTTGTCCTTTGGTTCCCTGCCTGATGTCACCTTCTCCTTGGGGACAAGGCTGGTCCTCCAGCTTGTTAGTCACTCACCTGGCTCCTGAGGATTGCTCCGGGGGAAGGACCTGTGAGGTTGCCAGCTGGCAGAGCGGGGCACTCGGGGAAGGCTGTGGAGAAAGTTCTAGGCTCCAGAGTGGCCCTGGGGTTTGCAGAGGAGAGGGGCTTTCTCTTTCATCTTCTGCACCCAGCTCTGCTCGTGGAGACCCTACTCCCTTCCTGACAAGGGGTGCAGAAAATTCCCTCTCATTTTTGTCCAAGACAGATCTCAGAAAGATGTCTGAAGTGAGCGGCTGGTAGAAGATTTGGATTTCTTCCCTCAGAGGCTTTTATTCTTGAACGGCTCAGAGCCCGATGCTGAAAGTGAGACCAAGATTGCCCCATCTTCAGCCCCACCAGCTTCCCCATTGCTGAAGCCAGTGCTGGGCACCATCCCCGAGTTCCCTTTCTACTCGCCGTCACACCTCCCCCTGCCCTTATCCCAGCTGGTCTCCCTTCTACCCTCAGCCCACGCCAGCCACTGTCCCCACAGACAGCCAGGGCGATTCTGTCAAAGTGCAAGTCTGACCATATCACATATCACATATCGAGACCCCGTGTGGCTGCCAGCTCTTCCTGGGACGGAACTCTTGAGCCCTGATGTGGCCAGTAAGTCCTGCGTGGCCCAGCCCCAGCCTGGCCCCCAGCCTCGTGTGATGGGGAGAATCTGTGTTAGTTTCCTAGGGCAGCTGTAACGAAGCACAGGAACCGAGTGGCTTAAATAATACACATTTGTTGGCTCACGGTTCCGGAGGCCAGAGGTCTGGCTCCTTCTGAGGCCGTGAGGGAGAATCCATTGCATGCCTCTCGCCTGGCTTCCGGCGCCCCCAGGCACTCCTTGGCTTGCAGATGGCCGTCTTTGCCCTGTGTCTTCATGTGGTCTTCCCTCTGCGTGTGTCTGTCTGTGTCCAGATTTCCCCTTCTTATAAGGGTCATCCTGCATTAGGGTCCACCCTAGTCATCTTAATGTCATCATTGGCAAATACTTGGTTTCCAAATAAAATCAGAGTCACAGGCACTTGGGGTTAGGAGTTTTTAGGGGACACAATTTAGCTCACAATAGATGCCACGTGTGCCGAGATTTTGTGTGGCGGGTTTTCCTGGTGGTCTTAAGTATACTCAGGGTGATGTCCGCACCCTGTCCTCTTATCTCTGAGCCCTGGTTTCCTTATCAGACTGAGTATTTGATTTCAGAGTGAAAAGTCCCCATTTCCTCTTCCATTCTTTATCCCAAACTATACCTGCTCCCCTGAGGAGAGTCCCCAGGAAACAAACAAACAATTTAATGATCCTCTGCTTCCACACCATCTTAAGATGGAAGAGCACCCCTACAAGAAGGTTGACCCAGATATAAGAGTCCACCTCTGACCACCTGCAGGGGCTGCCCATCTCTAGGTCACCCTCCACCAAGTTAAGTTTAGGGACGTGAAGAGATCTGCTGGGTCTTAGGGAGCTGGCCATCTGTTCATCTGTTTGTCCATCTGTCCATTCCACCCACCCATCTGTCCATCCATCCGTCCATCCAACCAGCCATCCATCCAACCATCCATCCATCCAACCATCCAACCATCCATCCAACCATCCATCCAACCATCTATCCATCCATCCATCCATCCATCCATCCATCCATCCAACCAGCCATCCATCCATCCAACCAGCCATCCATCCAACCATCCATCCATCCAACCATCCATCCATCCATCCAACCATCCATCCATCCATCCATCCATCCATCCAACTATCCAACTATCCATCCATTTTTCCATCTGATGCTGGCTGAGCTCCTCCTATGTTCCAGATGCTCAGAGTGGATAGGATCTGTCCCTGTGACACAGAAGTTCAGAGTGATTGAGAGACAACCAGATACTGTATTCAAGGTCAGCACAGAGTCCCATGGTGGCATATATGGTGGCCACTTGCCCATTCCAGATGCCTCCCTGGAGTCAGTGACATCTAAGCTGAGACCCCACAGAGGAGCAGGGAATTAGACCAATGGCAAGGGGAGAAGGGTGAGAGGTATTTCAGGTGGGAAACTGAACTGAAAGGTATAGAGGCTAGAGAGCCACACTAGGGTGACAAGAGGGGGGGTTGTGGGGGAGCATGGGTTCAATAGGATCAAAACAGTGGGATGGGGGGATGGAGGTTGAGGGGCCAGGCCCTGAAGGGCCTCCTATGTCACCCAAGCTAAGGAATTTCAGCTTTGGTCCAAAGCCAGGTCACATGGCAGGAGCTCTGGCAGCCCTTCCTCTCCACCTTCCCTCCCAAAGCCTGGCCAGTCCATAGACACTGGACAAACGCTTTCCTATCTTGAGGCCAGCTCAGCCTGAGGGCCCTGGCTCAGGGTCCCCCCAACTCCTCCAGACCCCTCCCCAGTTTGATCTGCCACTGGCCTCTGTTCAGGCAGGTAATGACATGGAGTGGTGTTTAATTCTGAACTCTGCAAACTTGAAAGATTAAATAATGGATTTTGTGATCTGCTGAGCTCTTTTCTGGATAGAATGATAAGATGTCAATTGGAAAAATTTAAATATTGATGAGTTTTAACTTTGTATTGATGGGGCAGTGACATATTTTGAATAATGATTCACATTAAAATACAAGGATTCATATTGATTATACAACGTCTGGCTGTATTAAAATAACTGAGTAATCCTTAGAACTTGGTGCGCTTTAAACAGTTTGTTTCTTCTGATCGCTGAAGACCCAACCAGTGCATAACTTGCAACAAATACATGACATCCCTACCTCTTCCTTCTGCTGCCCTGGAGGATTGATATTTTTTAAGGCACCGGGCAGTCTGGGGTCTTCGAAAGCCCGGTGTGTAGGAGCCAGCGGATGTGGGGACCTCAAGGGAATCCCCAGACTGTTCAGCTTTTCCTGGGTGCCTGCAGCCCTGGGGGTGAAGGGAAGGCCAGAGGGAGTCTGTAGGTTGTTTAGTTTTTCATTTTTGTTGAGCTTGAAACTGTTCCCTTGGGATCTCAGATGGGTCCTCAACCGCTGTGCCCAGGGATTTTGCTCATATTCCTTGAACCCCCCTTTGCCCTTCTGGTTGGGACTTTGGGCTTTAAGACTTTTGTCTTAAAGTTTCCAGCCTGTCTTTTTGTCTGACTTTCTTTGCTTGTGGCTACTGAGCTCCCCTCAGGACTCTCTCAGAGGCTCAAGAATCAAACATTTAACAGAAGAGAACTGCCACGTGCTGGGATTGATTATGTGACCATTGCTCTGCTGGACTCTCTCTGTTCATTCATTCATTCATTCATTCACTGCATATCTGTCAAACTGGAGTTCTGTGAAGCATGCACCATGCCTGCCCTTATGGAACTTAGGGCCTGGAAGGGAAGACAGACATTGAACAAATGATTTACACATGACTAAATTAAGTGCAAATGTGACAGAGGCTACGAAGGAAACAGGCCTGGAGATTTAGCCTCTTGTGGAAGTGGTGTGCAAAAAAGAACCAGCCTAGTGGGCCCACTGGGGATCCTCAGAAAGGCCTGCTTGCTGTGTCTGAGAACTTGATTGGGAAACAGTTCTCTATTCTAATATAAAATTTATCTTAAATGGTAAGAGTGGCTCACAGTGCCTGAACCGTTTGTACAAATAGTGTGGTTCTTGCTGAACACCTGGTTTCCTTCTTGGAGTCTGGAATTGTGCTCTGTGTTAAGCAGCGGATGCCTATGTCACCAGCCCCCAATAAACCCAGGTGCTAAGACTCTGGTGAGCTTCCCTGGCAGATGATACTTGGATGTGTTGCCACAACCTGTTGCTAGAGTAATTAAATGTGTCCTAAGTGTGGAATTAAGTGTGGGACTCTACTGGGAGAGCACCCTCGGAAGCGTGCACCTGGTTTCCCCCAGACTTCACCCCCATGCGCCTTTCCCTTGGCTGATTTTGCTCTGCATCTTTTTGCTGTAATGAAGCTTAGTTATGAATATGACCATAGCTGGGTCTTGTGAGTCCTTCTAGTCAATTACCAAACTGGAGTGGCTCGGAATCCCCCAACACAGGGAGTCAGGGAAGGCCTCCTGACGAGGTGACATTTAGCTAAGACCTTGAGGAACAGTAGGGATGAGACAGTGTATTGCAAAACACTGTAGGCAAGCCCAAGAATTTGTACAAATGCCCTGAGGTAGGAACTGAAACAGGTTAGTGTGGATAGAGGTGTTCCTAGGAGGGTGCAATGAGACACGGGCCTAGAGAGAGAGGTAGAAAATCCTCGATTATGGTGGGTCTTTTAGCCACATTAACGAACTTGGATTTTACTTTATTTCTGATTCAACAACAGCCCTACAAAATAGAAAAGATTAGCCCCATTTTTAAAGATGAACAAAATAAGATCACTTGCCTGGCCTCCCACAGCCAGTATATGAAGAGCTTGGCATGAATTGAGGTCTGTCTGGCTTGTAGACATCCTGGGTTCTCTCTGCCAGATCCATGTATAGATAAGGGCAGGACCTGAGCCTTCCTGAGAAAGGTTACTGAGAACAGTTAAGGCAGGTTTCTATTTTCTGTTCTTTCCCTCTGGGTCTACTGTCTTTCCAGGGCTCACTGCTTTGGAAGAGTACTGTGCAGTCACCTTTGGGTTGGGGAAGAGCTTTGTGACCACGAGTCCTGTCCCCGATGTAATAGGATGTTTGTTCTGGAACCCCAACTGTGTGAGGCTTCTGCTTCATGCAAAGTTCTTAATACCTTTGTGCCTCAGTTTCTGTACCTGCAAAATGCAATAATAATAGTGCTTATTCAGTAGGTTTGTTCATTTATAGTTTTATTGACATGTCATGGACAATAAACTGTACACGATTCAAGTGCACAACTGGGTAAGTTTTGACACACATATACACCATGAAACCATTACCACAGCCAAGATAATGAACATATTCATCACTCAAAAGGTTTCCTTGTGCCATTGTATAATCCGTCTTTCCTGCCCGTTTCCTTTCTCCAGACAAACACTTATATTTTCTGTCACTATAGATTAGTTTACATTTTTTAGAATTTTATATATTGTGCCCTACGGCTCTGGCTTCTTATACTCAACATAATAATGATTTTGACATTTCATCTATGCAGCACACATCAACATGCCTAAGCATGTGTGTATCCTTGTCACTATATTGCACAGCTGAAACTAATAGAATGCTGTGTGTTAACCGTACTGGAATTAAGATAAAAACTTCATAAAAAATGATCGAGTAGTAGCCCATTTTATACATATACCACAGTACCTTTTCCTATCTGCTCGCCTAGTGATGCCCAGCTTTGTTTCTCACGTTCTGCTGTTACAAATAAAATTGCTATGAGCATTTGCACACAGGTCTTTGTGTGGACAGATACTTTCTTTGCTTTTGGGCAAATACCTAGAAGTGGGGTGGTCGGATGGTGTGGTAGGCATGTGTTTATTGTAAGAAGCCACCAAACTGTTTTCCAAACTGTTTTCCGAAGTGGTTGTATCATCTTACATTCATACCAGCTGCGCATGGGTTCCATTTACCTCACGTCCTTGCTAACCCTTGGGAGGGTCAGCTTCTTCACGTGAAACATGCTGTGGCTAATCTGCTGCCTGTGTAGTTGTGTCCCTAATGACTGATGGTGTCAGTCACCTTGCCGCGTGCCTATCTGTCATCCCGATGTCTTCTCTCTTCAAATGTTTTGCCCATTTAGAATCAGATTGTGTTCCTAGTACTGAGTTGCAGGAGCTCTTTGAGGATTGGAGATAACAAATTACTTGTTGCATATATGTCTTACAAATATTTTCACTTAGCCTGTGACTTGCCTTTTTATTTTCAGAACAGGATCATTTGAAGATACAAAGTTTTTAATTTTGATGAAGTCAAATTTGTTGACTGTTTCCTTTATGGCCTTGCTGTTGTGTCATATTTAAGAAATCTTTGTCAAATCCAATATCATTAAGATTTTCCTCTATGTTTTCTTCTAGTAGTTTTATACTTTACGGCTTACATTTAGGTCTATCATCTTTTCCAGTTACTTTTGTATGGGGTGTGAAATGCAGTTAAGCGTTCTTTTCTTTTACCCCCTGGGGCCACCTGGTTGTTTTAACACTGTTTGTTGAAATGATCTTCATTTCCCATTGAACAGCCTTGGTCTCTTTCCTGAAAATCAATGAACCATGTACATGTGGGTCTTTTCCTAAACTTTCTGTCCGGTTCTGTTTTTCTGTCTGTATTTGTGCTGATACCACACGTTACTAATACAGCTTTACAAGGTGTGTTCAAATCGGGTGGTGTGAATAATCCAGTTTTGTTCATTTTCATTCTGCCTTTTCTACGTAATTTTCATTTCCATATACATTTTAGAATGAGTTTGTCAGTTTCTACAAAAAAGCCTGCTTGGATCTTGATTATATTGTATCGAATGTGTAAATAAATTTAGAGAGAATTAGCATCTTAATAATACCACGGTTTTCTTTCCACGAACATGATACATCTTTCTGTTTATGTTTCCTTAATTTCTTTTTGCAGTGTTTTATAGTTTTCAGTGTACACATTTTGCATGTATTTTGGTCATATTTATCCTAGTATCTAATATTTTTTTTGATGCTATTATAAGTGGAATTCAAAAAAATTTTCAACTCTCTGTTTTTGAGGCTAGTATGTAGACATACAAGTGACTTTTGCACATCACCCTTGTATCCCGAGAACTTACTGGCTTCCTTTTTTAGTTCTGTTTGTTCTATTATTTAGTTGACTCCATAGAATTTTCTCTTCAGTGAATAAAACCAGTGTAATTTTTTTTTCCAATCTGTGTACCCTTAATTCTTTTACCTGATTGCAATGGCTAGAAAATAAAATGCAGAGCAGAAATCCCTGCCCTATTCTTGATATTGTTGGGAAAACATTCAGTCTTTTATCATTAAGTGTATTAAATAAATGTAGGTTTTACATAGATGTCTTTTACTAGGTTGAGGAAGTTCCCTTCTATTCTAGTGAGCTGAGAGTATTCTGCGGGGAGCCAACTGACTTCTAATTTGTTTCCCCCGCTTTTCATTTTCCTTCTCAGGCCACTGTCATCCCATCTTCCCCACAAACTCTCCTTCAATGCTTTCAGGGTCCCACCATCCGGTGTCTTTCCTTCTTGCAAGGATCACAGATTCCCTGAGTTGCTCTCTCCCATTCCTTGAAGATTTTGAAACACCTGCTTCACTGTCTATTTCCAACACCACACATGTCATAATTCTTGGTGATGTTAATATCCATGTAGGGATCCTTTCAAAACCTAGGAGTATTAGCCACAGGAAGGAATGCTCTTTGCTGTTACAAACAAACCTCAGCATCTCAGTGGCTTAATGTAACAAGAGATTATTTCTTGCTTATGCTGCGACCAGCATGCCTCCCTGGGACTCACCTGGTGCATCCAGCTACGTGCCTTCTGAAGGCTTGCACCCCAGCAGCCCAGTGTGGCTGGAGGAGAATACACAGCGAAGCTAACTGGTGTCATTTATATCCACAGTCCCTCCCCACGGCCTTCGTGCCCCCGAGATTCTATATATAACTCGGCTCGTACCTGTGCCAGACCATGCCAGCGTCTCCTCTCTCAAATAGCAGCTCTGCTTAGGCCTCAGTCTTTCTTCTGACTTCACTGGAGAAGAGACTGAATCAGAAGAGAGTGTGCATGTGCCCATCGGCCTGTCTGCCTGTGTCTGCATCCAGCCTTCCCTCCCGCTCCTGTAGACAGCCCCTCGGTGCTTCTGCTCGTGTGCTGCACCCCAGTCCTTCTTACCCAGTCAAGTGCGTGGTTCCTGCTCTGTTGTTCACCTTGAGCTTTTTCCTCTCTGTCAGATCATTCCTATCACCAAAACCAGTCTATAGCATCTTAAAAAAAAAAGTCTCTCCTTGCACCTGCTGCCCCATCTCTTGACTTTCCCCCTGCAGCAAAACAGCTTGCACTGTTGTCACAGGCATTCTTTCCAGTTCCTCTGGAAACTGGAAACTCTGCTGCCTCTATCTATCTATCTATCTATAGCAGGGAGGGGCAGAGGGAGAGGAAGAGAGAGGATCCTCCATGGGGCTAGATCTCATGACCCTGAGATCATGACCTGAGCGGAAATCAAGAGTCGGATACTGAACCGACTGAGCCAGCTGGGCGCCCCATACTTTTTCATACTCAACCAGGCTCTTGTCCACTCTACTCCAGAAAACCTCTTGTTAAGGACACCATGTCCACTGGCCAGCCTCTGTCCTCTACCTTGCTGGCCTCTAAGGAGCACTTAACTTACCTGCTCACCTCTCCAGTCAGAAACCACTCACTCCGGGTGCTCCTTTGGCTCCTTTTCTGTCTCCCCTGAGTGTCTCCGTGTCTCCCCAACATGTGACTCCTGGGGTGCCCCCACTCTCAGTCATTATATTCTCTACTTCCCTACTCAAGCACTCCCTGGTGGCTTCCTCCAGGCCTTCACATACATGTCAGCCACGTGCTGATGACCCCAAACTCATCATTCCAGCCCTGACTCGATTCGTTACCTCCTAAGACACTCGCACCCTGAGACTTCCCATCTCAGGAAGTGGCAACTCCAGTGTGCCCTAATGCTGGCGAGTCATCCCGGACCCCTTTTTCTTTCTCTTCCTTCATCTAATCCATCCACAATCCTGTTGACTCTAGATCCAAAACCAATGGACATCTTCAGAACCCTCACTCCTTTCCTTGGGCTCCTGGATAGCTCAGTCAGTTAAGCATCCAACTCTTGATTTCCACTCAAGTCGTGATTTCGGGGTCATGGGATCGAGCCTCGCGTCGGGCTCCACGCTCCATGGGGGGGTCAGCTTGAGGATTGAGGATTGAGGATTCTCTCCCCCTCTCCCTTTTTCCCTCCCCCTGCTTGCTTACTTGCTCTCTCAAAAAAAAAAAAAAAAAAAGAACCTTCACTCTTTCCCCTGTAGTCTGTACCATGTACCACCCTTATCTTTATTTATCCTGCACTACCACTGGAGCCCTCTTTGATGATTATCTTTTAACAGTCTCTCATGTCACCCCCATTGCTCAGAAGCCCCCAGCAGCCTCGGAACTACTCAAGGATTACAAAGTCCTGCTGGACCCGGCTCTTGCTACCTTTGGGACCTCGCCTCCTGCCCACACACTCTGCCCCGGCCTTGCTGCTTATTTCCCCCATGCGTGCTCGTGCCTCCAGGCTTCTGCACATTGTTTCTTCTGCTTGGGTTGCTTGTTCCACAGATGCCCTCTGAGCTCCCTCCCTCACTTCGTCCAGGTGTCTCTCAAGCATCACCTTCTCAGGGAATTTTTCCTTGAACACCCGGCAGAGCATAGCATCCTCATCCCCTCCTGTCCTACGGCCTGGTTCCGGGTCTGTCACACTGCCCACAGCCCCTCGGAGCATGCAGCAGGCAGGCATGCTGAGTCCTCGTTCACGGCTCTGCTCCCCGGTGCCTAGAGAAGGGCCCAGTTTGCCACAGAGACACAGTAAATCTTTCTAGAATGAATAAACTTCAACCCGTGTCCTCGATTAATAAACAAAAATTCAATGTCCTTCTTTAATATTAATCTAAATTTCGGAAATTAAATATGACTGAAAGGGAATAAAATCACTTAAAATTTGAATGTGCATTTTTATCATTAATAACTATGATAAAAAATTTATGCTAATTTTAAAGATTCAAACTGTACAGAAATGCATAATAAAAAGTGAAAGACGACCTCTTCCACGTTTTCCCCTATTCCTCTTTCTTCCCATCCCACCATCCCCAGTTGTACACCTCTGTTGGTAGTGTTGTGTATGTCATTTCTCTGTATAGATAATACACACACACACACACACACACACACACACAAAGACAGACATGTGATCTTTTAAAAATGGTATCTTGTTCTGTACCATGTAGCTCTCTTTTTCTTTTCACGTAAAAACATACGAAAGATATTTCCCTACGCTAACGCCTTGAGATCTTCTGTGACCCTCTAACACCTAGAGATCTGTTTGGCACTCCCCGCCCAGGGCATGCCCCACTTGTGAAGATCACTGCTCGAAAGCCCCTCCTGGAAAGCCTTGATTCTCGGAACCGACTGTCACATTGCCCATGTCACAACCTTCCTGGCCCCTTTCCCCATCGGTCTTCTGCTCCCTCCTTTCTGCCTGCAGTGTGGCTACTTACTGCTCTGATTCAGGAAACGACAGACCCCTTGGGGACCAGGCAGTATGTGTCCTCTGTAGTTCTGTGTCTTCCGTAATTGTGGGCTCAGTACATGCTTGTTGGATGGGTGAATGGATGGATAAGTGGAGAATGGAAAAAAGGAGGTTCTCTTCCTTCCCCCCCCAAGAGACACCTCAAAATGCTTCCTAACACAGATCTTGCAGGTTTGCTGGCTGAGGCGTGAGCTAATTCTTCCATTAGTCCATCAGGTGAAATTGAGGCTTTCTCAAACATGGGGTAGCCTTGACATTTTTTTAAATTTTTTTTAAATTAACATACAATGTATTATTTGTTTTAGAGGTACGGGTCTGTAATTCATCAGTCTTCCACAATTCACAGCACTCATCCTAACACATACCCTCCCCAGTGTCCATCACCCATAGCACTGGCATTTTTAAAAACAAATAAACAGCACTAATAATAATAACAGTAAAAATTACTGTTGCCACTTAATTGAGTGCTCACTTTGTATGAGCACTGCACTTAAATACTTTATATACATTGTCTTCTTTAATTTTCAACAGTCTGTAGGAATTGGGTACTGTTATATTTTCTGTTTTGTAGAACAGGCTCGGAAATCACTCACTCAAGAATGCGCAGCTCCCTAGTGACTGAGCAGGACTCAAACCAGGGCTATCCGGTCCACAGCCTGACCTTGCCCTTGTCTCCTGGAGAACCAGCTTCGTGTGGAATTGTTTCCTCCAGTTGAAACCGGTTGCCTTTTTAATTGCAGAAAGCAACCAATTTGTGATTAATAGATTAATATGGCAACTCTTTTCCCCTCTGAGAAAGTAGTTCTTTAACTTGCACATGAAACTAGTAGTGAAAAGACTCTCTAGAAAAACTAACTTTACCTCCGCCTTAAAAAAAAGAAAAAGAAAAAACATCCTTACATTGCTTGACCAGGGTCAACCTCAGCTCCCTGACCACCTGATAACTTGACTTTTCTGGCTCCCTTTCTGCCTTAGCAAGAAGGTCAGCTCAGGTGTTAGACCCAGGAGAATAAACATTTAGGTCCCAAGCGGTATGTTATATAAATGGTCCACACTTTGGACAGTATCATCAACTGTTTGTCAAACTCTGGGTTCTACAAAACTGAGTTTAAAAGAAAAAAAAATCTGCGGAGATTTTGTCAAAGTTCCACTTGGTTAGCGTGCTTGCAATGCTCACTGTAACAAAGCTTTAATATAATTAAATTTTAAATTCCATGTAGAATCTAGTGGGTAGGCAGATGTACCGGTATGTTAAACTTTATGTCGCTTGAAAATGGTTTTCAAGTACATCAGAGGGAGACCATCCAGCTGTAAAATTATCTGCTTTATGATGCCGCATCGCAGCTCTGATCTGTTTCTTTTAATTAAAAATGTACCTTAAAGTTGAACTGTCCCCACTCTCTGCTACCTTTTCGCCTCTTTCTTAAAATTTACCGACAGAAGATGAAGTAGCATGGCTGTTCCATGAACCTTTGGGGATGTTTATGCAGGAAATCACTTTTCAATTAAATATTAATTTTTGTGGCTCTCGAGCTGGGCTCGGGTCCTCTCCAGGCCAAAGGGTAGCCTTCAGGTATCTGCTGCAGTCCAGGCTGTGAGGCCTTTGGCTGACCAACCCTTCCAACCTCTTGTAGCTGTTCCAGAAACAAAGAGAGTAACAGAACTTCTCAAAGGTGAGGAGATGCCGCTTGGCCAGCTCCTCCTGTGCTGGCCAAGGTGCGAACAGCCTTTGTGGGTGTCTGCCCTCAGAGTGGCTTGCCAGGGTCCCTTCTAGGACCCCTTGCTCATGTTCCTCCCCAGAAGCACTTCTTATGACTTTCTGACATTTGATTTTTTTTTTTTCTGTTTAAAGTTATCCTTTTAATTTTGGAGGTGTTTAATTTCAGAGATGTTAATTACATAGATGTTTCATTCTCTGTTAAAATACTGACTACCCACAGACAGATGGTTGCTCGTCAGCCATTGGCCTCCTGATAGGGCTACAGCTCCTGGATCCTTCACAGAATACCATAAAGACAGTGGACATCGGTACTCTGGGTAATGGCCTTTGCAGAGAGAAAAGGACTCACAGAAGGGCAGACGGGGTCCTGGAATCCTCCCCAGGCCTGGTTCCAGTGGTAGCTAATTAGCAGCTATAAATACACTCAGTGTTACTTTTTAGATGAGATCAGTCTTACACCACACCTATGATAGAGCCTGGTAGCCAGCAAGCCTTGAATAAATATTGGCTATTATTGAGATTATGAATATTTTATTCTTCTAATTCTAATCAGATCCTGATAGGCCCTCTTTAGGATCCTTCTGGAACCTTCCAACAGGCAGAAGGAAGGGCAACAAGTAGTGCCTTACACGGCCTGGGAGGCTTGTCCGCCGTCAGACAGGGCGGGGAACTAAGGGATCATCTTGTTTGCGGCCCCAGGTTTTCAGGACAGAGAACAGTTGCTTCCAGCAGAGACGGTGCTCACATAGAGTCACAGCGAGCTGAGGTGGGGTTGGGTCTCTTGAACCCACCCTCCCCTTCTTTCTGATTGCTTGGTGGCTTCGCTTCCTCCCAGCTTGCTCTGCACCGGGAAGGGCCGAGGCAAAGCTGCAGCATTTGGCTGTCCCTTGCAGCCCTCTGGTACTTTGCTGGGATGGCTGCCCAGTGCCCCTGCTGTCTTAGAGAGGCCTGCTGACTGCCACCGCCGTCCCAGGCTGCAGGCAGAGTGACTGGCCATACGGTGCCTCCCTGGATGGTAAAGAGCCTTCCGGTGTGCAGGGGTCCTTCTGCTTCCTACATCCCTACTGGGCATCTGGTACCATCACACTCCGTTGTAGGACATGCGTTTCCTTCCTTGTGCTGGAATGTGGTTGTGCTGATGCTCTCGTGGGAAAGAGGCAGGGACGCCTGAGGGGCTCAGTCGTTGAAGCGTCCGCCTTTGGCTCAGGTCATGATCGCAGGTCCTGGGATTGAGCCCCGAATCGGGCTCTCTGCTCAGCGGGGGAGTCTGGTTCTCCCTCCCGCTCTCTCTGCTCCTCCCTGCTGCTCACGCTCATGCTCTTTCTCTCAAATAAATAAGTAAAATCTTAAAAAAAAAAATAAAGTGTTCAGCCAGCTGTTTTCAAGGTGCTATCAGGCCACACATGCGGATTCTTATTTGGTGTTTTCATTTCTGCCCTGATCTTGGTTTTCCCGGTCTCAGGTCTGCATTGGAGGATTGGGCATAGATCCCTCTCCCTCAGGGCAGCCTGAAAGGAGGACGGGCGGCTGATCTGACAGCATGCTGGCCCCTCCAGGGGCTGCGGGGGCGGGGAGGGGAGGGCCGGGCCAGAGCAGGGGGGAAACGGGGTTTCCGTGCAGAGAAGGGCCTGGGCATCGACTCTGAGGGTCCAGAGATGCCTGGTGGGAGGGGGGTGTCAACAGCAAGGTGAGAAGGGCTCCCACCCAGATGTGCTCCGGGGAGGGCTGCTGGTGAGAGCCAGGCTCGTGGATGGCTGGCGAGAGACGTCGGTGTCCATCCTAGCCACTATCATGGATTTGGGGTATCAGTGTCATCCTCAAGCATTAGTCTCCATGAGAAGCAGAACCTTCCTCGAGACGCCTCCAGACGTTGGCTGCGCCGGCCCCCGCTGCTTCAGACGTGCGGAGCCAGAATCCGTTACCGTCCGCTCACCTCATCCAGCTCCTGAGTGTCAACAGCCGCCTTTCTCCAGCTGTTTCTCCGGATGGAACTGGCTTCTGTGGTCGGGTTATTCGGCTTGGTGTGGGATTTCCTTCAGGCACTTCGGGGGGACCCTTTCCTGCTACCAGCTGTCAGCTCCTTTCTATGGCAGTGGCCCGTATCTGCAGGCAACGGTGAGACTCTTCTCCCAAAGGAAGCAAGGTGCCCTGGGCCTCAGTTTACCCAGGGCTCTCGCCTTCTCCTGAGGAGTCCTCCCGGAGCAGTTACCACACTTGACCTCAATGACAAGGCAAACACCCCCTTTCCTGATAAAGGACAAAAAATGTGTTTTTGGTCAACTTGAAAGAGTGACTCCTAGGGATTTAGATAGAGCCGCTCAGATGTCAACTTCCATTGCTTCTACGAATTTTGTTGTATGGACGTGTAAAGATCATGTGTGTATAAACAAAGTTATTCGTGGAAATGTGGCTTTTCCATTCTTGCACTTGTGAAGTAGTTTTTATTCAAACTCCTCATGTGTGTGATGCCTCATCTCCCTGACTGTGGCCTTCTCCTGACCACAGCAGAGGTGGTACATACTTCTGTTGTGAGAGGTAGAGATCTCGAAATCTGGGAATGATGCTACACTGGAAATTTTATCCCGTGTGTCTGAGTCTGAGTCAGCTCAAGGGCCACCCCAGAGTTCCATGGACTGGCCAGTGCAAACTGCCGACATTTATGCCTTCGCAGTTCTGGGGGCTGGAGGTCCGGACTCGGGGTGCTGGCGGGGTCGGGTGCTGATGAGGACTCTCTTCCTGGCTTACAGATGGCGCCTTCTTGCTGCCGTTGCTTGGGAGAGATCTTATAAGGCCACCGTCCTACTGCATTAGGACCTCACCCTTATGATCTCACTTAACCTTAATTACCTCCTGGAAGCCCTACATCCAAACACAGCCACACTGGGGGGCTTGGGGACTTTGAAATATGAATTTGGGGGGGAGCACAATTTAGTCCGTAGCGCGGGGCCGTGAGACCCACTATACGTCAGACAGCATGCTTGAATCTGCCTTGGACGTATGTGCTGGGGTCTCCATATTGTAAGGACTCACTCTTGTTGCAAGAACTCCTTACAAGCCATCAGAGCTGTGATTGTAAATTCGTACCACTCAGAATGATCACTAAACCTGTGTCACATTCATTTGTTCCTTTTCCCAGTTCCATTTGGTGACCTCTAGAAGCATCCCAGACTAATATCCATGGAGGGCTTAGCTACTGTGTCTTCTCCAAATAGTACTTTATTATTCAAAGTAGAGCAATTGAAAATGTTCCATGTAATTTGAAAAACCGTAAGTTGTCAGCTAGAAGTTGGTCATTTTGTACCCCACAACAAACCAAGATGTGACCTTGCTTTTTCATCCCATGTCACAAATACAGAGCATGATGGGGGACGGCAGGGACACTGGTCACAGCTGTGTGGCTAGACTTGAACCTGGATGCGTTCTCTTTCTCCCAGAGTTGTGTCCCTTTTGTTTTATCACTGGGCTCTGGGGGCAAGTGATGGGAAGAAAGAGGGGGTCACTGACATGGCCAAGACCTTCCAGGGGATGAGTTTCAAAGAGTGCCCTTTGTCAGGGCCCTTCTTGCTGCTTCTCCGAAAAAACCGTATTAGCCTCAGGAGGTAGGGATGCCTCCTCTCCATGGGGGCCAGCCCTGGGCCGTTCTGCCTTTCCCGTCCTGGGCTGGGGCAGGGAGGTCACCTTTTTGCAGCTGCTCCTCGTGGCTTAGGTGGGGCTCCAGGTCCCTCTCCATCTTGCCTTAAATAAGGGTTTTAGTGGGCTGTAGGCTTTTTTAGCGACTGTTATTTATGGAAACCACTAAAGACTTCAAGAAAGGGTTTAATTCAATGTGAGGTTCTATCTTTGAAGGAATTTGTTTAATAGCGCAGGGAACATTGGGCTTTCAGGGTCAGGCAGTGCAGGTCTGCCCTGTGACTTGGGAGGCAGTGGGGCTGGAGAGGAAGGGACTGCCTGTGAAACTGGTGGGCTTGGAAGGAGGGCAATGGGGCCGGTGTGGGGCCCAGGCAAAGGCCTCCCATGGAAGGCTGGTCTAGAGGACAGTCTGCTGCTCAGTGTCTGGTGACCCTGGGGCAGGGGCAGGAGCTGGAGCCTGGGCCGCCAGCACAGGGCCGTGTTAATCCAGGAGCCCGTGAGCCCCTGGCGGGGGGCAGGGGAGGGCAGTCCCCTGGGCACCTGCAAGCCCCACATCTGTGCCCAGCCAGCCATAGACTGGTGGCTTCCTGGCTGGGGGTGTGTGACACGGCTGATTGAGTAGGAGGAGAGGCTGACTTTCAGGGAAATGAGTGTGGTGAGAGGCTCACGGTGTAGAGAAAGGAGTCCTGGGTTCACATGCCCTTCTGCTGTCTGTGAGCTGGGTGGCTTCATCTTCCTGGATGGTGGCCTTCTGTTGACACAGCAGAGACGGTACGTGCCCCTCGGACTAGTGGGTACAGGGCTTGTTGCTTCCGTTTCCCGAGCGCTGACTACGTCGTGGTCCTATGCTGTGTGCTTTCATCGGGCCACCTCCCCCCTTCCTTCATTCCTACCTTCCTTTTTAAGATTTTTATTTATTTGTGTGTATGTAAGAGAGAGAGAACCAGTGAGAGAGCACAAGTAGGGGGAGGGGCTGAGGGAGAAGCAGGCTCCCCACTGAGCAGAGAGCCTGACACGGGACTCAATCCCAGGACCCTGAGATCATGACCTGCGCCGAAGGCAGACATTTCACCGACTGAGCCACCCAGGCACCCCTGGGTCATCTTCTTTAAATGAGATGTTTCTAAATGCCCATTTGACTGTCTCCCTCTGGGGGATGCTCAGTAAGGACAGTACTGCCTTCTCTGCCCCCTGGAGAGCTGGCCAGCTGGTAGTTGCAGGAGTAACCCATGGGCCTCCGATTCTGCCCGTGGTGCCCAGGCAGCAGGAGCTCGGCCGGCCCACAGCCCAGAGCCCGCTCCCGAGCCCTCCTCCCTCGGGGTGATGTGGCTTGGAATAGTAGATTTTAATTTTCACAGATACTGCAGGGGGATGGCGCACGTATGAAAGAAGTGGAGGGATGAGAACATGCAGGAAGGTTATCTTTCAATTAAGAAAGGCAGTAATTCTTCCCGTCAGGAGTCTTGTCCAGGAATATCTGTCTTGTTGGTTTGCTGAGAAGCGAGCTGTGTGAATGCTGCCTGGCCGGGTGCCATGGGCTTCCTTTCCCCCCGCACCGGGAACCTACAGCGTCCTGAAGGCCCCTGGAGTGAGCTCCGGGCTGGGCCCTGGTCTCCTACTGCTGGCTTCAGAGACCTGTCCTGCCTCGTGGGGCTGGGTCCCTCCCACCCTGGGGACTGCTGGGTGGAGGGACGCCTTGGGGTGTCAGATGGTAGGGGAAGGGTGGGCCTGGGGTCCTCTGGCGAGGACCCAGAGGGCCCCTCTTCCTCCAAATGTCAGTCCTGCTTCTTTCCCTTCCTTTTTTTTTTTTTTTTTCTTAAATTAAGACTTCTTTTTTAGGGGAGTTTTAGGTCCACATTACAAGTGAGGGGAAGGTACAGGGAGTCCCCATATTCTGCCCCCTCCCCATGATGCACAGCCTCCCCCGTGGCCAACATCCCTCCCCACCGGAGTGGGACATTTGTTACAGCGGCTGAACCCATGTTGACGACTCACCAGCACTGAGTCCACAGTTTATACGGGGGTCCCTCTGGGTTTTGGAGAGCCTGTGGGTTGGGACACGTGTGATGACAGGTGCCCATCACGCAGTATCCCGTAGAGTATGTGCCCCGCCCTCCAGTCCCTCTGTGCTTGGTCTGTTCATCCCCTCCCCCACCCACACGCTCCTGGAAACCACTGATCCTTTTACTGTCTCCACAGTTGTGCTTTTTCCAGAATGCCACAGAGTTAGGGTTACGTGGCCTTTTCAGATTGGCTCCTTTCACTTAGAAATACGTTCTTAAGATTCTTTTGTGCCTTTTTATGGCTTGATAGTTCATTTCTTTTTGGCCCTGAATAACACCCCGTTGTCTGGATGGATCAGAGTTTATCCATTCACCTACTGAAGGACATCTGGGTTGCTTCCAAGCTTGGGCAATTCGGAATAAAGCCGCCGTAAACATCCACGTGCAGGCTTCTGTGTGGACGCGCATTTTCAACTCCTCTGAGTGAACACCAAGGCATGTGACTGCTGGATGGTCTCGTAAGAACATGTTGATCTCAGTAAGAAACCACCAACCTGTCTCCCCAAGTGGCCGTGCCACATTCCAGCCCCACCACAATGAACGAGAGTCCCCGGGGTTCCACGTCCCCCCGGCATTTGGGGTCGCCTATGTTCTGGATCTTGGCCCTTCTAATAGGTGTGCGGTGATACCTCTTCGTTGCTTTAATCTGCATTTCCCTGGTCTCCTGGATGTGGAGTGTCTCTCACAGGGGTGCTTGTATCTGTGCGTCTTCTCTGATGAGGCGCATTCCCTGCCCCGTCCACTCACCCCCTGCAGGCGCGACAGTGGCGCTCTCTACCAGACATCTTTACGCATCAGAGGGTGGAGTGTGTTCGGCCCCAGCTTGGCTGCCTCCCTGGTGTGTGCAGCTGGGGATCTCCCGTTCCGCTCTGGGGTGCAGCCAGCCGGCCCGGTCAGTCCCGGAACATCCAGACAGACGTCCAGGTGTCGCTGCTCACCGGGCTCTAGCTCCTCCCTCCTTTCTCCAGGGGTCACAGGGGCCTCTGGGTGTGGCTGTCACGAGGTGGTCCCTGCAGAGCACTGACCTGCAAGTGTGGGCAGCACTCCTCTCTTGCCCAGCCTGCTGCTGTTGGCTGTCTCATCACTTGTGTCTTGGCCCAGCTTGACTGTGGGTCCCCTATGGTCAGAGCTTGGCTTGCTGTCCCAAGGCCTCCATGTCTGCTCAGGGCCGGGCCCAGAGAAGGGCACAGAAATATCTGTTGCCTTGGTCACGGGTGTCAGAGGACACATGTACCCCATGGGCACTTCTCTGAGGAACAGGCTGGAGGGAAGTGGCCTGTGCTCTTGAGTACTTCTCACAGGAGGCCTGGTACCTCCACATGGTGCCCTCCCTGCCAACTGCCCAGAGCCTGGGGTCGGGCAGGGGCTCCTCTGGGGGCTTGCAGTGGGGCAAGGTGAGACACGGGTCCCTTCTTACTGTTCTCCAGACAAGCCATAGCTGGGCTGAGAGGGTCAGCTTTCCCTGCCCGAGGCGGGAGCTTCAGATGCCTCCATTCTGGGCTCGGAAGGGGCATTTCCTCCTGGAGGAGAGAGTGCTTGCGTCTGAGCACGTCGGCCTGTTTCTGAGCAGTAGAAGGGCTCCCTGGCAGAGCAGACGGTGGCCAACAAGCTGGAACCTTGAAGGGTCTGACCCTGAAAACAGGCTCCTGGGACAACAGGCTCAGGGCTGCGCAGCCTGGGGGCTCCCGCTGAAGGGAATTTGCTCATTCTCTGCCCCTCAATTGTGAGCAAATTTAGCAGGAGAAATGCTTTCCCCTCTCCAGCCCTTAGTTGTAGCAATACTGTCTTCAGTCCACGGTGATCAATTGGTCACTTCATCTCTGTGTAATCTGGGGCCGGTTCTTAACCTCTCTGTGCCTGAGATAATAACAATACCTCCTAGGACTGTTTGGAGGGTCAGATGCCTTAATGTCCATGAAGGCAGAGTGTCGGGAACATGGGTTGTTTCTTGTTTGACTTTGAATGCTGGGCTAGAGTGCCTAGCTCGTCTCAGACACGCTGACCAGGAGACAAGCACTGGGTGCTTGGTCCTCAAGGGATGGCTGTTCCTGAGCTTTGGGGGGAAGGGACGCAGCCAGCTAATTCCCAGAATAACTGATGCCTGGGCAGGTGGCCAGCGGGTCAGAGCCAGGCCAGAGGGACCGACAGTGCCCGTGGGAGAGGAAGTGGGGGACGGAGAGTAAGTGCAGGCCGCCTTTATGGCAGCACAAATCTTGACCACCGTTCCGGGAATGGTGGCCATCCTTCCTACCTTTGCTGTTCTCTGGGGCTTGTGGTACCAGGTGAGCTTCCGTATTGTTCATTTCATCGTTGGGAGAGGGATTGCCCAGGATTCACACAGGGAAACTGAGATTTGAGACATCCAGCTGAACAAGGAAATAGTGGCATGGGACTCCGGCAGCCAGACTGTGTTCACCCAGTGGGACAGCGGGGACTGCTGACTCCGAGCGCTGTCCAAGGTTCCTGGGGAGGAAGGCCAGTGCAGGCAGAGTGTGGGGCCTCAGCCAGACCCCGCAGCCTCCCTTTCCCCGGCAACACAATGCCGTCCTGTCTGGGAGGTCCTGGCTAGCTTCGCAGGTTGGCTCAGACAGACAGGTAGACACAGAGCCCACCGGGACTGGGTGGGTGTGGTTCCTGGGGCAGGAACAGAGATGCTTGTCCAATGGGAGGATGCCAAAGGGGGTGTCACGTAGCTCCAGCACGCAATGAAGGAGTGTTGCTGTTCCCTCCATGGGGACTGTGTCGTATCAGGGAGGGGATGCATGTCCTTGAAGGTACAAGAGTCTCTGCACCTGAGCTTCTCAGACGTGGTGCTGTGGATGTCCAGGGTGGATAGGTCTTTGCCCTGGGGGCTGTCCTGTGCACTGCACAGTGTCTAGCAACATCCTTGGTTCCTGCCTGCCAGATGCCAGTAGCACCTGCCCTCAGCCCCAGCTGTGACACCAAAAATGTCCAAGACGTCACCCACTATCCCCTGGGGGAGCAGAAGCACTGCTCTACACCATGCAAAGATACGGATTCTTAACCTTTTGGGGACCAAATCTTGGCACGTGCCAGAGGGTAGGATGCAGAGCCCAGGTCCTGGGGGTAAGAGTCATTCCTTCTGGATGCTTCCAGGGAAATGGCCTGGGTCTCGGTCAGACATACAAGTGGGAAGTTTGTCTCTTCTGATACCAGCACTGCTGGCTGGTGCTGCAGACAGGCGTAGAAAGCGCTGTTTTGTTTGGCCCGTGCAAGGCAAGCAGGCATTGTGTGCGGTTCATATATTGATTAACTCATCAAATGATCTGCCTCAGCTGCCTGCCTTTGTTTATAGGGTGAAAATTAATGCCACAGATGTTTACTGTAGAATAGGATTTGAAATCTGTTGTGGAGAGCAACCGTTGCAACCATTGGGCCAAGAATGAGAAAAACACTTCTGCATAAAGGAGGATCTGGTTCACTAAGTAACACACGGTGCTTTCTGTCAGATGCTAACGAGAAACATGGGCCTCTCTCCCTTTTGGCCAGTGTTGGCTGGCACGTCTGTCTCCTTGGCTTTCTTCTGCACGGTGCTTTGATATGGCGCCTTCTAACGTGTTTCCGCTATCGAGAGAGCTTCTCCTGCAGGGGAGCACCCCAGCCAGATTGTTCACTGGTAGCACAGATGCAGGCCTGGGGCCCCCTGCTCTTTCCATTTATCTCTTTTCAGTGGGCAGCAGGCAGCTCTGACAGCCCAGCAAGGCTGTGTGGACCTCGCATATGTGTGGGGTCCCCCTGGTGACACCCCTCTGGGCTTGGGCCATGTCCCCACTCCCTGTTGTTTGGAGCCAGATCTCTGGGTGTGACTGTCCTCTAAGATGTGAGCTCCTCTTTCTTGGCAGAGGATCTAAGGCACAAAACAGAGAAAGCCATGGAGTTGCAGCTGATTCTTGGCCATGCCCATGAATCAGGGCGGAGAGGGACCTCAGGGCTTTCTTGCCAGACTCTCCCCAGTTTCTCCTTGGCTTTGGGGAGAGCCTCCCAGCCAGGAATGTTGCGGGTCCCTGGTGCCAGGCTGGTGACTACCAGGAGGCCCTGGAGGGAACCTCCTTTCTGGAAAGACTTCTTCACGTGGGCTCACGAGCACACACACACTTCATTCTATTTTCCCTTATGCTTTTCTCTTCAGCTGGCTCTGATTGGTTTCACCACAGATTAACATTTTCCATTATACGTTATAATGTGTTTTTTTAAAACCGAATCTCCCTTCACAGATTGCTGTCTTTATAACGCAGGAATTATTTCCCAGTCACTTTAAAAGTCCTGCTTCATTAGCTTGGTGACTGTTTGGTAATTTGCAAAGTCACTTTCACAAGTTCTAATACTGCCCGGTTGAGAATCACAGTCATAAATGTATTAGATCTTAATAGTGTTATGATTCTGTCTGAAGTGAAAAAAAATTAGAATCAGTAATTAGCTCTGACCTCTACGCGAGCCTACGCTGTGCAGGAGATGATGTCAATTACGCCATCAAAGCAGCCAGAATCTTCCGGTGAGGCCTTGGAGCCCTTAGCCCCGGCTCTTTACTAAGACCAGCGGTGACAAGACCTTGCGTCTCCCCCTTCCTCCTTGGAGTGGCTCAGAACCCTTCCCTCCATGAAAGTATCTCATGTCTAGACTCAGCCTCCAAGGAAGCACTCAGGGACGGTTTCTCCCCGCTGGCACACAGCCACGCCAAGGCCCCACGCTCAGGCTCCCCTGCTCCAGCTTTCATTTCCGACATGTGATGCTGCCCACTGGGTGGGTGGGTCCAGAGGCTCATGTTTGGAATTTTGTGTTTGGCGTTGACACTTTCCTCCATCTACCTGTGCTGAGGCCACATCAAAGTGGTGCCGGGAGAGGGGCAGGGTGACAGGGGCAGTGATGTGGGTCCCTGCTCTGGGACCGAGCTCCTGGCCGGGAGAGGGGGTGGGGTGCTCTGTGCCTGGGGTGGGGGTGCTTCTGTCTGCTTAGCAGTCAGTGGACCCTCTGCCTGCCCTCCGGTCCCTGCTGCCCGCAAAGCCTGAGCCCGGCTCCCGCCCCGGAGACAGGTTGGGGGTTGGGAGGAACGCGAGCCTCACGCCGCCTTGTCATGTTTTGTTTGCCCTGATTAATTTCCGAGCGGGCCGGAGGGAGTGGGGCTTACCCCCAGCCTCTCACAGATGTTGCAGGCCAAGGTTTTCTGGCCAAATCGATTTTGACATTTTGATAAGAACCCATTCGCCGTGTTCTGTGTTTTGAATCTTTGACTCTAAGCTGTTCTGAAAACCAGCTGTGAACCTAAATCTTGTTTGTAAAATCTGCATCCTGCCTCAGCAGCAGAAACGGCGAGCGCCTCCAGGTCATTCCACAGAGGCTCGCAGCGAGTTAGGGGGGACGGGCGATGTTGAATCGCAGTAGTTCACCAGACTTCTGCCGCGGGAGGCGCCGTGAGAGATGCATAATGAATGTCTCCAACCCGCCTCTGTCTCTTGCAGTGTTTGGAATGCAAAAAAAAAAAAAAAAAAAAAAAAAGGTAGAGCTTTAATGGAAATATTTTGTATTCATGAAAAAGACCAAGTCCCCACTCTTAGGAAACTTGGTTGCAGAGGAGAACTGGACGTCTGTTTCAGGACCCGGGACCTTGGTCGCTTGGTAGAGGGGGAGAGAATGAAAGGTAGGACTGGAAGCCTTTTAGGCCACTGTTTGAGAGGCACACGCCTTCCGCCCAGCTGGAGCTTCCCATTCTCAAGTGTTATTTTAGGGGGAGTTAGAGATGGAGTGACTGGCTGCCACCCCCATCAATGAGTGAGGCTCTGTCTCTCAGTCCCCTGTAGGGGACCCTCTGAGGAAATCGCATAAACCACAGGAGATAAATGGGGTGCAAGGTGAAAGTCTTGGATCAGGAGGGTGGGGACGGGGCTGGAGATGGGGCAGGACCAGTGCTCCTGTCTGCCCTCCCTCTTGGTGGACATTCCACGTGAGGTCTTTGTGGGTGGGAGGATTGGAGCCCCCCAGCCTCCAACCCCGGCTGACTTCCCACTCAAGGGCATTGTCGCTTCTTGGTCCTGGGCTCTGTGACTCTCTTCCTCTTCTCTCGGCTTGGGGTCCATTTGTGTGAGAGGCAGGGATTCTGGGTCTGGGGTGTATTTCATGAATGACGGTGCCTGTGCCACACGAAGCCTGAAGATCAGTGAGGCACTGAAGAGGGTTGTGTTGGGACATGGAGCAGAGGCCGAAGGAACTGGGAGCCACCGGCCTGAGCTCCTGTCACGGTCCAGGTGCTGGCTTCCAATATGGTCCCAAGCACAGCAGATCCCTCCTGGGGGCCCCAGTGGTCCCACCGTACCTGGAACTGTTGGGCTGGAAGTGGGTTAGCAAGGGCACTGGGAATTACAACCGCCCGCAAGTGAGCTCTTGTTTCCCCAATACACGCACTCGCTTCATCTTAATGCAGAGTGTGGCTGGGCTCGTGGGGGTGCTTTAAGGCCCTCGCAGGAGAGAGCAGTGAAAATGCAGGAAGTGCTGGCATCTCCTACTTATATGATTTAGGCGGATGATTTCCTGGCGTCTGAAGATGCATGGCCTCAACCCAGGAGTGACCCTACCCAAGATTCCTGTTTGCCGCTGTTGGCGGTCCCGCCACCTGGCGTCGCCCGCTCCAGACCACACGTCTCCCTGGTCCAGTTTCCATTCGCTTCTGCACGCGCTCAGTTCCGCATGTGTTAAGTCCCTCTTGTAGGTCTAGCTCTGTGCCAGGAAGGAGATGCAAAGATAAATGAGATTGTCTCTGTCTTCAAAGAACCCACAGTCTAATGGAGGAGGCGGACACAGAGCCGGCAGGGTACAAGGTAATGCCGGGAGGAAGAAATACGTGTGTGGGAGTGGAGAGAAAGGCGCCCGGCCAGCCTGTGAGGGCCACAAAGGGCTTCTCGATCAGGAGGTAACGTCTGAGCTGAATTCCCTTCAGCGTGAGCTCCCTTTGACCCACACTGAGCATCAGACTGAACCACGGAAATCACAGGGCACTGGCCTTGTTTGCAAGAGGCTGAACCAGACCCCAGAGTGAATACAAAATAGTGTAAGCTCTTCCTCAAGGTTGCCTACAGTTTGGGAAGCCTGACTGGGCTTTAAGACCAAGGCAATTTCAAAGTATCTGCAGCAAACATAACTGTTATCCTGTGGGTGGTTTTATGGCCAGTGTTTAATTTCACGGCAAGCAGAACATTCACGGTTTTCAGATTACCTGGACCACGTTGTATTTTTGACACTTTAAAGACAGTGGTACCTTTAGTGTGTGCCCTACTCTTCCTTGAGAAGACCGTGACCACCACTCGCTGGTTTCTCTTGCCGTTGACGTTGGCTAATGAACCAGCAAGAACTCTAAGAGAGGCTTTTAAAGCAAAAGTTCTCGGGGTGCTTGGCTGGCTCAGCCAGTAGACTATGTTACTCTTGATCTTGGGGTCATGAGTTCAAGCCCCCTGCTGGGTGTAGGGACTCCTTAAAAATAACATAACATAAAATAAGGTAAAAAAAATCTCAGTCACCTCTTTTGTTTCTGAGAAAATCATGAGCCAGGAAGAATTCTTATGCAGAAAAAGAGTGTTTCATAAAAATTAACACGTATTAATGACAAAAACCTTTTAGCAAGTTAGGGATAGAAGTTCCCTTTCTCTGTGAGATGAAAGATAAGTATAACTATCAAAAATTTATAGTACAGGGAATGTAAATTAAAGCCACAGATATACAACACACCCAACCAATGGGTGAACATTAAAAAAACCCACAAAAGCTGAGGTTACCAAAAGTGGGTGAGTTTGGAGAATAATAGGAAGCTCATACATTGTTGGTTACAAAGTGGGATAACCACTTTAGAGAAATACCAGGCATATTCTTTTGAACTAAGTACGTATCTCCCTGTGATGGAGCAACTCATCTCTTGGATATTTACCAAGAGAGATGAGAAGATCTGTTCACAAAAACACTTTCCTTTTTTTTTTTTTTTTAAGATTATTTCTTTATTTATTTGACAGACAGAGATCACAAGTAGGCAGAGAGGCAGGCAGAGAGAGAGGAGGAAGCAGGCTCCCCGCCACACAGAGAGCCTGATTTGGGGCTTGATCCCAGGACCCTGGGATCACCACCCAAGCTGAAGGCAGAGGCTTTAACCCACTGAGGCACCCAGGCGCCCCTCACAAAAATACTTTCATGAGAATGAGCTTGGTGGTTTCAATCATGGTAACTAAAAATAGGAAGCAATTCAGTATCTACCAACAGGTGAATATTTATGTGTCATTGACATGAAACCGTAGTTTGGGCAAAGCTAACTTACGGTGAAAGGAATTCACAGTAGTGGTTGCCGCTGTTGTGGGTGATGGTGTCTGCAGTTTTACCGGGAAGGGACATGAGAGAACCGTCTGGGTCATAACAATGTCCTTTACCTCCGCAGAGGTTAGGGTTACAAAGGTATCAAAATTCATCCTGTCACTCATTGGAGAGCTGCACACTTATTTTACTCTGTAAATATTACCTAAAAAAAACCCAAAATAAAAAACACCTGCAAACAAATATTGAAGTCTAGTTAATGATATACCCGCAGAAGTCTGCAATTTACTTTGAAATGCATCAGAAAATAAAGTGGAGTGGTGTATGCATAGAAGGACGGCCAGACGGATAGCTACAAGATAAAGCAAATACAACAAAAAGTACATTGTAGGATAGAGGTGGTGAGAGGGAGCGTTTTCTTTGCGACTTTCCTTCAGCTCTTCTGTATGATAGTTTTCAAAATCAAGTGGTGGAGGGAAACTAAGCAATGTGTTCTTCATGGATTCATACATATCTGGTCAAACCAGATTAGAAAATGAAGGGAATTTTAAGCACAAACCAAGATAATGGTTGTCTTTCTAGTTGGACTTTTGAGAATGGGTTCAAAGAGATACCCTACCATGGCTTTGTGTGGAAGGTTCTAGTCTCTACGTTAGGGGTGAGGTGAGGCTGGGTTGGGTCTTTTACTTAAGCTTTACAATTTACATGTATAGAACATACATCGTTTTATGTATTAAGGATTACATAGCAAGATTTAAAAAAAATTTGTAAGGCTCTGAAAAAAATTTTTTAAAGGAAATGGTGAGATCTTAGAGGTAGGGGAGTTCAGTTTTAAATTGGCTTTAAATAGTTTGGGTCCAAGAGGGAATTCAGGGGAAGGGATTGTTTTATCACTAAAGAGCAGAAATCCCACATAGGGTAAAAAGTGATGTTTCCATGATTTTGGAAAGCGTTCCTTTATATTTTGATGTTATTTCATTGCAAAAATTCAAAGTGATGGGTATATTCAGTATGCTTATTTTAAAAATCTTAGTAGAAAGACAAAAGTGGTACCGCTGGGAGTGAAACTCTGGTAACTCAGTTCTCAAATCCAATGACCTTCCCTCTTCGCTCTCAGCAAATGATCTCACTTCCTACTTCTCCAACCAAAACAGAAGATGTGAATTCGTATTTTTGAATCCTTTGGGTGAATACCTAGTGGTGTGATCGCTGCATTTTTAACTTTCTGAGGAACCTCCATGCTGTTCTCCAGAGTGGCTGCAGCAGCTTGCATGCCCACCAGCAGTACACGAGGTTCCCCTCTCTCCGGATCGCCACTGACACCTGTTGTTTCTTGTTGTTGATTTTAGCCAATCTGACAGGTGTGAGGTGATGTCTCATTGTAGGTTTGATGTGCATTTCCCTGATGACAAGTGATGTGGAGCATCTTTTCATGTGTCTGTTGGCCATCTGGATGTCTTTTTTGGAAAAATTATTCAGGTTCTCTGCCCAGTTTTTGATTGTATTATTTGTTTTTTGGGTGTTGAGTTTTATATATATTTTGCTTACTAACCCTTTATCAGATGTCATTTGCAAGTATCTTCTTCCATTCTGTAGGTCGCCTTTTAGTTTTGTTGATTGTTTCCTTCACGATTCTATGGAAGTGTTGTATCCCTATATTCCACTGTATGTGAACTAAATGGAATTTAAATAAAAGCTTTAAAAAAACTGAAAAAAACCCCCAAACAACCCATAACAGAAGACATGAAACCAGAGTGCTCTAGCCACGCCCCACAACCACCAGCTTCCCGACTGCCTCTCCCTGGGCCAGCTGGGAGGACGGGCCATCCATGCTCCATCTCCCTGAGCTCTACACACCACCACTGGCTCCCTCTGTCTTCTGGATAAATGGGGGGAGGCCTTGCCTCTCTGCCTACTTCACAGTGTTGTCTCCTAAAGATTAAAGGATTAGTAGACCTCTAGTGCTCAGAACGTGCCTGGCACATTGCACAGATTGAGTACACATGAGCTGTTAGCCTTTATTCTTAATGCCTTAACTCTGCCCATTATGCCTCCTTTCTGTATCTCACTATAACATTGACATAGAATCTCACCCTCCAGTTCTGCCCCTCATGCAAGTGTCTTCAGGTCACCCCCACAGGCTATGTCTGTCCCGTGACCCCTGAAAATGCTCCCACCAATGACCTGGCTTCTCGGGCCTCATCTCTCTGGACACCTCTCTGAACCACATTTACTTCTTCAGATAGATGCCCTTTGGCTTTCTTTCTACCTCCTGCTGTCTTCTCTCTTATCTCTGTGAGCTCCTGCCTATCCCTCAGGGGTTGGTGGCCCTCGAGACTCTGTTCTCCTTACTCGGAAGAACCTCCTTGGGAACTTCCTCTGCATGTGTGGCTTTGGTTTCAGAGATGACAGCCAAGTCCTCATCCCTAAGCCCAAGCTCTCCTGGCTGTCAGAACACTCGTTGGTTCGTGGGACTGTGGACACCCTCACCTGGACACCCCGTGCTTGTTCCCCTGCCCTGGGATGTGCACATGCCCCAGTTCTGTTGCAGGGTACGGTGCTGTCCTTGAGTTCTTGTCTCTCAGCTCCCACATCCATCAGTTACCACTTGGGTCAGCTCCCCCTGCTGATACCTGGGGTGAGATCTTCCTCTCTGTCCTTGCTGTCCGTCCTCGTCCCGGCACCCACTGTCTCCTTCCTGGATGTGCGGAAGCATTACACTTCTTGTTCCCCCTCTTGTCACCCTTCAATCCATTTTTTCTACTGAGACCCGAACTTCCCGAACCTCAATTTTGGTGATGTCAGTCCCTCCTTAGAACATCGTAGGACCTCCCTGTTGCTCCTTCACAAGATCGGCAGGGTGGTGCCTGGTCTGGCCCCGGGTTGCCGTGCAACCCTGTTTCCCATCATCCCTTCTGTCTCTCAGGTCCTCCAACTGCTGTGCACTCTTGCCCGGCAGGCGTTTCCGTCTTGTACTCTCTTCCTGTGACCCTCCTCCCCTCGTTCACTTGGATGACTCCTCTCCATCCTCCCGGGCTCAGCTGAGCTGCCACTTCCCCCGGGAAGCCTCCTCTGATTGCTTTCCTCATTCATGCAACAATTACTCATTGAGTGCTCACTTCATCCAGGCCCCGAGGTGGAGAGGCAAGGCTTGTACCCTCATGGAGCTGACATCTATTGGGGGGAAGACAGTAAGTGAATCAATGATTCATTCGGTAGGTTCTAATATTGGTAATAGCATTGAAGAAGGTAGAACCAAGTAATGCAGTACAAAGTCGGAAACACCAAGTAATCTAGCCCTGGTGACATTTGAACTTTTACCTGAAAGAGTTGAAGAGACCAGTGGTACAAAGATCAGAGGGAAGGACAGCCCGGGCAGAAGAAACAAATCAAAAAGCCCCAAGGGCAGGCTTCTGGATAGGTTTGAGGACAAGGAAGAAGACCAAGGTTTCTGGGGCATAGTGAGCCCCCGGGAGAGCAGGGAGGTGTCAGGCCTCCATGGCTCACTGGGGGAAGATTACTCATCCCTCATAGGTCACAGTAAGGAGTTTGGATTTTATTTTTAGTGCATTTGAAGCCATTGGAGAGTTTTAATCAAGGGAGTGATATTATCTGTTACAGTTTTTTTTTTTAAATATCAAAACTTTATTGAAATAATTCACTTACAATATAATTCACCCACTTAAAGGGTATAATCCAGTGATTTTTTAGTGTGTTCACGGAGTGGTACAACTATCACTACAGTCAATGTTAGAAACATGATCAATGTTCATTACCCTGAAAAGAAACCCTTATGCCCATGAGCATCACTCCCCGTTTACCCCCCAACCCCTCTAGCCCAAGACAATCGTGTATGTACTTTCTCTCTCTGTAGATTTGCCTATTCTGCACCTTTCATATAAATAAAATGATACAATTTGCGGTCTCTTGTGACTGGCCCCTTTCACTTAGCAACATGTGGTCAGGGTCACTAACACTGTAGCACGTGTGGGTACCTCATTCCTTTTATGGCTGGTTAATATCTCACTGTGTGGAGGGGCCACTCTGTGCTTGTCCCTTATCAGCTGATGGACATTTGGGTTGCTTCCCCTTTTGGCTTCTGTGAACATGCGTGTACAAGTTTTCCCACGGACAAGACGTTTTTCAGTCCTCTTGGGCATATGAGTAAGAGTGAAACTGCTGGGTCGCGTGGCAACTGGACATTCCGTCTTTTGAGGAATGGTCGGGCTGGTTTCTAAAGGCGCTGCACCATTCTATTTCCACATGAGATTTATTTTGAAAGGTCTCCAAGTTTCGGTTCTCTGCTACTATGGAGAATGGGTGAGGGGGGAGGAGTAGCAGCAGGAAGACCTGTCGGGAGGCCACCGCAGGACGCTTGGGGACGAGAGCTGGTCCTCTGCCCTGCGGTTCTGCCGTGAGGGTGGAGGCAGGCGGACGGGTCAGGGTGCAGCTTGGTGGCGTCGCTGGCAGGGTTCCTGGGGGGGGTAGGTGCCATGAGGGAGGGAAGAGTCAGGGGGGCTTTCCATGGTCGGAGGGTGGGTGGTTGGGCCTCCTGGTGAGTTGGGGGACGGGGATGTAAGCCAGGTGCCCTCCCAAGCCTCGATTGTCAGATGCCTATTGGCCATTCCGAGAAGAGACGGGGAGGAGGCAGTGGATTTACGAGCGCACAGGGCAGGGCTGGAGACTCACACCGGGGACCCTCCGCTTCCAGGAACAGCAGTTGAAGTCTGAGGATGTTCGCTTACCCGCAGAGGAGTGAAGGCAGAGAAGTGGGGCTTGGATTGAGTGATGGGGCGCTCCAGCATTTAGGGTTAAGCAGGGAAGACTCCACTGCAGGAGCCTGAAAATGACCTCTAGTGAGGGAGGAGGCAGCTCAGGAGACTGTGGGAGGTTTCACAGAAACAGAGAGAAGGGACATGTTTTAAGAAGGAGAGTGTCACCTGCAACAGGAAGTCATAGTTGTTTGAAGGCTGAGAAGTGGCCATCGTATGTGGCCACATACACGTGATTTTGGTGGCAGGGAGAGCATGTTGAATGACGGGAGTAAAGGAGGGAAAGGACAGTGACTTGTAACTGAGGAATTTCTCCAGTCTAGAGACTAGCTAGACTCCGGGCTGGAGAATTTAGACTAGACTTTGACAATGCAGAGGGGAGAGGATGATCGGAGGAGAAAAGTCTTGAGGGCATGAGGGCCAGACCCAAGCCCAGGGGGACAGTGGCCCCTGGGAGGAGCACTGGGCAGGAAGGAAGGCAGGGAAGGCAGGTGGGCTGTTAGGCAGGACAGGGAGAGAGCCTGGGGTTAGCTCATGAGCCAGCACTCCTGTTTTCTCAGAGGAAAGTAAAAATCAAGTCATCATCTGGGCAGTGGGGGAAGGAATGATGTTGGCTGTTTGAGGGGTGGGGACGTGCAGCAGTCTGAATGTGGCTGAGTGGGCTTTCAGGAAAGGGCAGGACGGTGTGTGTTCGTGGATTTCACCTGAGACTCGTCAGCAGCGCTGCCTGGACCATTCCCAGCCAGGCGTCGTTGTCTGGACACAACAGTGGAGTTCCAACATTTATTTGTTTCCTTCCTTCCTCCCTCCCTCTCTCCCTCCCTCCTTCCTAACTTCCCTCCCTCTTTCCCTTCTTCCTTTCTCCCTCTTTCTTTCTTTACAAGTTTCTTTCCTTCTTTTCTCTCCTCTCCTCTCCCCTTCCTCTTTCTCTTCTCCTCCCTCTCATCCTCGCTCTCATCCTCCTCCTTTTCTTGTTCCAATCCAGTGCAGGGAGAGGAGCAAGGGGGTCAGGGTGTCCAGCAGGGAATATGACAGTGAGGACACCAGTGAGGCTGGGAGGGAGCAATGGAGAACGACCATTAAGTCTAACTTAACCTGAGAATGACTGGGTATAGTCATTGCCCGAGAGAACCAGAGGGATAGGAGATGCTGGTCCGAGGGAGAAGGTTTGCAATGGTGATTTCAGAGCAGGGCTGTGATTGGTGTCTGGAGGAGTGGGAGGCCAGAATTGGGGTGGAGGGGAGGAGGCTGAGAAGCTGAGGGGCCCGGGAGAGGGATGGATCATCACTTGGATGTCAGGGTCACCAGACTGATGGCAGAGACTGGGTGGAGAGGAAGGGAACTGCCTGGGAGTAAAAGCAGAGTACGCGGGACGGCCAGGAGGTCTGTAATGGTGGAGATAAGAAGGGAAGGACAGGCAGTGTGATGTAGTCACCGGCTTTAAAAGGACTGTGTGGTTTAGAAGGAGGAAGCCGGAAAAATATTTTGGAGCTGGTAATAAGGAATGAGGAGGGCACCAGCTTCACCTTTCAGCTTTGTGGTGCTTGGGGTATGAAAAGAGGGGCATTAGGGAAGACTCAGCATCCTTGGGGAATAGCAGGTTTCATCTGGGACCCAACCTGGAAACGGACTGGAGCTTTTAGCACCACTGTGTCCCTTTACACTGTGCTCTCTGTTTTCCAGTCTTTGTTGTTCGCCGCTGTTTCTCCGGTTTCCTGCACGGGGCCAGCCCCTAGTCGGTGCTCAGTAGTGTTTGTGGGCTGAGCGGGAGACTCAGAGTCCTTGGTGGGGACTCCCCCATCAGGCCGCTACGGCGACCAGCCGAGGGCCCGGGAGAGAGGCCTGTGACCTTGGAGGCTTGCCTGTCCCCCTCTTTTGAGCTCTTCCTTGTTCTGACCCTCATGGTGGAGCCAAGTCTGCCCTCCATTCTATCTCAGATCTTCTTTTTTTGGCAAATAACAAGGCGTAAGATACTGACTTAGAACTACAAGGATCCCACAGGCCCCAGCTGGCCCCATTACTTTCTATTTGGAAGTTGAGGCAGACAGATTGGATTGGGTTGTTGAAGGAGTTTGCCAGTTTGTGGTGGGAACTGAGCTGGATTTATTGTCCTTTTTGCCAGCAGTGCTTTGGCAAATATTTATTTCATCTGAGGATTCTAGCGAAGTGCTCGGGCTTTGATGGGCAGGCGGCTGGCTGCCAACGTGGCCTCTGTCTGAGCTGGCATCCCTCACTCTGCCTGGCGCTTTATTAATTCCGAAGCTCTGGAACCTGCAACATGCAGCCGCCGGAGTCCGGGTCCCGTGCCCAGGGCTGGCCCCGGCCTGCCGTGCGCCGAGCTGGGCTCGAGGTCAGACCCCACGGGAAGCGCCGAATGCACTTTATTTGCGCCTTTGGGGCCAGCAAGAAATGGACATGGACGGACTGCTTGAACATTAAAAGGACTTGGTGCTCGTGTTTGTAGCATTTCAGTCAGGGAGGCTTCTTTCCTTTATAAAGAACAATTAATCGAGCTTTATCTAATTGCGTCTGAGCGACTTCAGTGCCGGGTGTCCGTCTGTAATACCCGGGACTCCTGGCACGCCCAGAGAGATGAGGCGGGCAAGCATCTCTGCCCTCTTTCATGTTTCGGTGGTGAAGACATCGCTAGCGGTCCTGTCCTTCTCAGGAGCGCCCTGTGTTAAAATGGTTGTCCCTCTGTCCCTTCTGGAACTGTCACCTTATGAAAAAGTACTGAAGAGCTGCTTAAATACAAGACAGTTGAAAACGCCCAAGTAGGGCAGTAAGAAAGTAGATGTCACTGACTAAAATAAAAAAGATCTATTTTTAAAAAAGAAAATGAAATGGAACTTTGTCAAGTCCGGTCAAATCGGTTAAGATGACCAGATGACCCTCGTGAGCCACGGCTTGGGGATCTTTATTCGAAATGGATTATTAACTCCTTCATGATACGGCACCGGTGGACAGACACAGGGAAGTCCTGCCATCACACCGGCTCCCAGCTTCGCCGAGTCTGACCTGTGCCCCGTTTCATCTGCCGGGCGTGGGAAGACACAAAGCATCACATCCACATCCACATCCTGCTTCTCCTTCCCTCCGTCCTCCCTCAGGCTCGCTGTGTTTTATTTTCCTGCGCCTTTTTCATGCCAATGTGTTTTCATCCTTTTATCATATATTCCCATACGCCTTAACAACACATAGCGTTGTTTCATAGAGTTTAAAACTGTTGAGATGGGACCATCTTCTTACAAACTCTGTTTTAGACACTGTCCCTGCTGATACACAGACGCATCTCGATGTCATACGCACACTTCTCCCACACGCACGCGTGGAACCCCAGTTCCCTGTTTCAGCCGCCGCGTTGGCGTGGGCGCGCCGGGCTTCTGTAAGGCGCGCGAGTGTTTACTCACATGTCCCGTTCCTGAGAGCGGGACGGCGGCTGGCGGAGCAGACGTCCTCGGCTTCACCGCACACTGTCAGGTTCTCTCCGAGGCGACGACACTGACTTGCGCTCCCAACTTCCAACACGTGAGAGCTCCCATCTCTTCCACGTTCTCGTTCCAGACCGTGCAAGCTTTGCCAGCTCGACGATTGGGAGATTCCCCCATCATGTCTGGGTTTCTAGCGCCTCGTTACCAGGGAGGCTGGGCCTCTTCACAGGTGTTATCTGCTATTTGCGATTCTTCTGCGAATTTCTCAGTCATTTCCTTTGCCCATGTGTTTCCTACCGAGCTGTCCTTTTACGAGCTGACGGATTTGTAGGGATTCTTTATACTTTCTGATACTGATCCTTCGTCAGCCCGTGTATGACGAATATCTTCTCCATTTTGAGGCACTTAAGGGAAGTATTCTCAATGTCTCTTGTTGGGTAGAAATTCTTGATTTTTGAGGTAATTGAATTTTGTTAATCTTACTTTTTCTGGTTCGTGCTTTTTGTTCTTACTTAATAAATTTTTTCCCATCCCAAACTGTAAATATGATCTTCTAAAAGTTTTATGTGTTGGGCTTTCATGGTTCAGCTTTAATCCCTCTGGAATTCAGTTTGCATAGGAAAATTCTTATTTTTTTCCATATTGGAAACCAGTTGTCCCATACCATTTACCGAGCACTTCACCCTTTTCCAGGATCTGCCCAGCTGGAGGTCCCACACGACTTCTTTCCTGTATCGAGCAGTCCTGAGTGGGCGGGTGTGACTCTAGACTCCGGGTCTAGACTTGCGGGGGTCAGTTTATTGCTCCTGCCCTGTCGGGATGACTGAAGTTTGAAGTTTACTGTAACTCCGCAGTGAGTCTTATAAGCGGTAGATCAAGGTCTCCCACCCACCGTGTTCTGTGTGTCTTGCCTACTCTTAGTCTTCGCTGTCCCATGAACATGGTGGGAGACAGACTTGTCAAGATCAGCACATTCCTGTGGAGATTTTGGAATCATAGTGAATTGATTTATCAGTATGGTAAGAATTGGCCTTTTCATGATTTGAGCTTTTTATCCTTTTTTTTTCTTTTTTAAGTTTTTATTTACATTATAGTTAGTTAAAAATACATGGTAAAATTGGTTTCAGGTGTAGAATTTAGTGATTCATCACTTGCATATAATACCCAGTGCTCGTCATAACAGGTGCCCTCCTTATGGGTGATGGGTGTAAGGAGCAGCCTTTTATCTTTGAACGTGGTATAACCCTGCACATATGCAGGCCTTCTTTGTTATATTCCTGTAAAGTTTTATATCTTATGCATCAATTTATTCCTAAGAACTTGATATTTTTAATTGCAATTATAAATAGTATCTTTTTTTTCCCCAAAGACTTTATTTATTTATTTGACAGAGATCACAAGTAGGCAGAGAAGCAGGCAGAGAGAGAGGGGAAGGGAAGCAGGCTCCCTGCTGAGCAGAGAGCCCCATTCGGGCCTCGATCAGGATCTTGGGATCATGACCCGAGCTGAAGGCAGAGGCCTTAACCCACTGAGCCACCCAGGCGCCGCTATAAGTAGTATCTTTTAAATTCTATTTTCTGTTTGTTGTTGTTGTATAGAAAAGTAACCTTTTTGGTATGTCGATCTTCTATCCAGCCACTCTGGTAAAATCTTTTACTAACTTAATACCTTGCGCGTAGAATCTTTTGGAGTCTATGTAACATCATCTGAATATTGAGTGTTCTTTCTTACTTTCCCAGACTTACAGCTTTATTTCTTGTTCTTGCATTAATGTGGGAATTAGGACTTCTGGTGCAGTGTTGAGTAGAAACGGTACTAATAGGAGCTCCTGCTTCCCGTGTGATACTAAAGGGAATTCTACAAATATTTCATGGTTAATAGTGATGCGTGCTGTAATTTACCTTTGATTTTGTTTTATTTTATTTGTTTTTCTATTAAGTTTTAAATTTCAATTCCAATATACTTAACACGCAGTGTTATATTAGTTTCAGGTGTACCATGTAGTGGTTCAACAGTTCTGTGCATTACCCGGTGCTCATCATGGTAAGAGCGGTTCTTAACCCCCGTCACCTAGTTCACCCACCCCCACCCACCTCCCTTCTGTAACCATCAGTTTCTTCTCTGCATTTAAGAGTCCGAGTTCTTGGTTTGCCTTTCTCTCCTTTTTTTCCTTTTGCTCATTTGTTTTATTTCCCAGATTCCATATATGAGTGAAGTCCTATGATATTTGTCTTTCTCTGATTTATCTCACTTAGCGTCATACCCTCTAGTTCCATCCATGTTGTTGCAACCAGCCGCTGTGTACACACACCACATCTTCTTTCTCCAGTCACATGTCGATGGGTGACTGAGCTGCTTCCATAATAATGCTGCAAAACTCTTAGGTCAAGAAAGTTTTCCTCTATTCCCAGTTAGCTAAGAGTTTTGATCACAAATAAAATTAATTATTTTTATTTTATAGTAATATAATTTAATTATATATTATTAATTAATATAAATTAATATAATATAATTTATATATAACATTTTATATTAATATAATTAAATATTATTGGTTGCTTTTAATGCAACAATTAAGAACAATTATATAATTCTTTCCTATAATCTTTAATGCGATGAGTTATATTTATTAACCTTATAACGTTAAGCTACCTCTGTAGTCCTAGAATAAATCCAACTTGTTCTTGTTCATGATGTATTATCATTTTTACACGTTGTTGGATTTGGATTTTTAAGATTTCATTTAGAAGTTTTACATTTATGTCATGACTGATATTGGCCTCTCCATTTTTTTTTTTTTTATGATGTCCTTGTCGGGCTTGGTGTCAGGACTGTTAGTTTGAGGCTATGGAATAATCATTCTTTGGAAAAACTTGTGTAAGATTGAAATTATTTGCTACCTGAATATAGAACCATTTAAATGGTATGACAGTCTGGGCCTGTGTTTTTCTCTCCTGCTTCTTTGTGTGTGTGTGTGTGTGTGTGTGTGTGTGTGTGTGTGTTTACAAGAATACTCATGTTTATATATTCTTGAGGCAGTTTTAGTAAGTTTTTTTTTTTTTTTTTAGCCTTGTAGTTTGTCCATTTCATTTAAGTTTCCAATTTATTGCCAGGAGAGTGCCATATATCTTCCCAATAACATTTCAGTCTTTAAAGCTTCCTGGCTCCGCTCTTTTCTCCCGGTCCCATTCCTCTTTTCCATCAGGGTTTTGTCAATGGAATTGTTCTTTTCAAAGAACCAACTTTTTGCTTTGCTATTCATATCTATTTCATATACATTTTCTACTTTATTAATGTTTCTTTTATATTAGTTTCCTACATGTTGCATCTTTAAGTGTCCTTCTTTCTTGTTTCTAAGGTGTTAGGTTGGAAGCTTCGCTCTTTAATTTTATTCTTCCCTCTCTTCTGTCTGAGCACTTAAATGTATACATTCCTCCCTAAGTATGTTTCAGCTGTGTCTCATACACCTTAATATGTAGCATTTTTTGTTATCATTAGGTTCTAAATATTTTATAACCTTTATTATGTTTTGCTTTTTGAGTTGTTTAAAACTGATTTCTTAATTTCCAAGCATATAGGGATATTTCTAACATCTTTTTGTTAGTGATTTCTTTTTTTTAATTAAAAAAAATATATTTTATTTATTTATTTGACAGAGATCACAAGTAGGCAGAGAGGCAGGCAGAGAGAGAGAGGAGGAGACAGGCTCCCCGTAGAGCAGAGAGCCTGATGCGGGGCTCGATCCCAGGACCCTGGGACCATGACCTGAGTCGAAGGCAGAGGCTTTAACCCACTGAGCCACCCAGGTGCCCTTGTTAGTGATTTCTAATTGAATTTTTCATTTCTAGTATGATTAATTGTTACTTGGAGAACATGATCTATATGATGCTAGTCCTTTTGAAATTTCTCAGACCCAGTATTGGTTCCACTGAATATGGAACGTGGAGTGCGTATTTTCCATTCGGTGGGTGCAATGTTCTAAATATGTTTTTGGGTCAAGCTTGTTAATTTTGTTGTTCAAATGTTCTCTATCCTTATGATTTTAGCTTTTATTTGATCTACAAATAGCTGAGAAAGTTGTGCTAGAAAACGCCAAATTTATAATAGTGGATTTGTCAGTTTCTCCTTGTCTTTCTGTCAGAGCTTTCTTTATTGACTACTCCACTTCTTGATAAATTTGTTTTCAACCCGTTCTCCTGGAACTAGAGGAAAGTACAGCTTGTTCCTCGTTTCATTTGCCCAGTGGCCGGTTTGAGGAAGGCTGGGGTCACGCCTATCATTCTCAGCCGTAGTGAGCTGCTACCGATGGGCTCAATTGTGTTTATCTAGAGACACGGTCACATGCGTGCGTGACTCTGTGCCTTTGCTCCTGCTGCTCCCTCAGAAGGCCTTTAGCCACTCCTTTTCCCCACCCCTTGATCAAGGGCAAACTTTTTGTCTTCCACGCTGTTCTTGATTACGATGGTTTCCACTCCTGTGTTCTCTGGGATCCCCTGTGCTGGGCACGGGGCTCACAGCGAGTGAGTGGTCAACAGGTGACGACTGGACTGAGACAGTTTCTGCCGTTAGTGACGCCTCCCTGGGAATTATTCCCTCCTCCCCAGTCAGATCCTCCCCTTAAACGTCCCTTTTTTTTCCATTTTATTTCTTTTCAGTGTTCCAGCATTCCTTGTTTACACACCACACCCAGTACCCCATGCATGAAAGTCTCATAATATAAAATGAACCATTCTAAATACAATTCACGATAATTCAGTGGCATTTATCACGTTCACAATGTTGTATGACCACGTGTGTCTAGTTCCAAAACATTTTCATCACTCCAAAGTAAAACCCCCAAGCCCGTTAACCAGTCACTTCCGTTCCCTCTCTCCCCAAGCCCTGGAGACGCGCATCTGATCTCTGTCTCCATGGATGTGCCTACTTCGGACATTTCGTATACATGGAATCACAGAATGTGACTGTGGGTCTGGCTTCTTCCACTGGGCATCAGGATTTCAAGTTGTCCAGGTTGTCCCTTATGTCAGAGCGTCGCTCCTTTTCCTGGCTGCCTACTACTCTGTTGTATGGATGCGCCACTCTGTCTTTATCCGTGTGTCCACTGATGGCTGTTTGGGCTGATAACTTTTCCTTTCCTCTCACTCTGCCTCCTCACGCAACATTTTGTCTTTCACTCTTGTGGGAGAGGTTCAGGTTGAAGCCAATGGATGTGGAACTCTTCTCTGTTGTGTCTTAATGCAGAAGAACTCTTAAGGGGGAGAGGGTATGGAGAACGTCCGCCGGCAGCATGGGGGTCTGTAGAAGGAGGGAGCCGCTGAACTCTGAGTTATCCCAGAGCTCAGTATCGGAGGCCTCTGAGACTACTGGGGGAGGTCATCGGCACACAAGAGCCTGGATTTCTGTGTGTGCACCCCTAGGTACCAGGGAACCAGCCTTGGGATTTCTCCTTGGTCTTTGAACAACTGGTCTCACCAGGCTGGTGCGTCCTCATCGGCCCAGTGGCTTCATTCTCTCCAGGCCCTCCCTGGGAGGTGGCAGGACACTTGTACTCAGAAGCAGGAAGGACGCTGCCTTCCTAGGACAGCACCCGTAAGTGGCAGGCATCCCTGGGGCCCTGAGCAGTGAGGTCTGAGGGGCGATGATGCAATCACGCCAGCTCCTTGCATCGTAGGTCTTTGCAGACTCTCCTGCTGTGATCCCTTAGGTTGGGAACAGCCAAGTGTTTAATGATCTTCTTCTGCACCAGCAATTTCAGGCTCTGTGAGCTAAAATTAGATTCCTTCCCCCAGTGCCTGGGGGAGGATAGGCCAGCTCTGTCCATCCATCCTGTGCCAAAGTGCAGCTGGTGACAGCCTGTGTGGGTGTGGGCTCGGGGATGAGGCTCCGAATCTCCAGCTTCAGAAAGCTGCCCCTTCCTTGCCTTCAGCTTGTGCTGTCGGTACAGGTGAGAGGAGCAGCACTTTGCTGCCCTACGTCCTCCAGAAGGGCCGAGTCTGAATCCTAGTTCCTCTCCTTCCCGGTCCTGTGACCCACGGCACATTGGCCAAAACCGAGAATCAAAATCCCTACATCATGGATTTGTGCAGACTGAATGCGACGGAAGGGGCCTGGCAGTAGGTTCTCAGTTAATGTCAGGCCCCGTCTTCTGTCCTCATGCCAGGGCAGGACAGCAGAGAATATACTTTTAAAATGTGGTCTCTAGGGGCACCTGGGTGGCTCAGTGGGTTGAAGCCTCTGCCTTTGGCTCAGGTCATGATCCCGGGGTCCTGGGATCGAGCCCCACATCGGGCTCTCTGCTCAGCAGGGAGCCTGCTTCCTCCTCTCTCTCTCTGCCTGCCTCTCTGCCTACTTGTGATCTCTGTCAAATACATAAATAAAATCTTAAAATAAAATAAAATAAAATGAGGTCTCTAGGCTCGTTTATGTGATCCTCTGGCTGGTGGGGAGGGAGGGGGTAGGGGGGAGGATAAGAGCAGACTTTCCTTCCTGCAAAAGCCAGCAGGATCTGGAGGGACTCAGCCTTAGCGGGGGTTACTGTGGTCACCAACGTACCCTCACCCCCTACCCTCCAAGGTGCATTTGGGAGCTCTGCCTTGTCCCTGGGTCCCTACCCTTGTTGTTAGGACTGTGGAAGCCTCTAGGCGGTTGACACGAGAGTCACTCTGCTTTTTCCCTGGCTCCCTCTCTCCGGCTCCTGAGGAAGAATGGGCCATCAAGGAGCCACAGGAAGAAACCCTCCAGGCCCACTCTTCCCTGAAGGAGTGTCTCCGAATGAGGTAGTACCGTTCTTCTGCAGAACTTACTGAATTAGAAACTTGTAAAAAACAGCCCCAGCTGCAACCACTATACAAAATCACTGTCAACGAGGAAAATTTATGCCGTAAAAATAAAAAGAAACTCAAGTGCATTAGTCAGTGTGGGGAAGTGTTCACGAGAAAGGTTTGTTCTCCAAGTAAACAGCTACAATGGAATTGTAATCAAATTTCTTAATGATTTCCATAAATCTTGGGTACGTAAAAATACACAAGGCCCTTTTTCAAAAAGTCAGTGTTTACAAGTGCCTTGGGTGAGGAAAGAGGTAACCCAGAGAGCCTTGTGCGTGACTCTGGAATTTTCCAGAGGAGAAGCCATGAGATGGGGCCGAGAGCACACGTCTTTCCTCCCAGACCAGGAGCATAAGGGGCACCTGGCCCGAGGCTCAGGCTACTGCTTCTGAGGGGACGCCAAGAGAACTGCTTTTCCGGGAAATGGGAAGCAGACCCTGGACCCCAGGTCTGATGCTTCCAGCTGCTCCTGTGGGGGCCAAGCAGAAGGAAGCTGGTTCTTATGGCTGTGTCAGTGGATGGTCTCCCTGCCTGTGGGGAACCGTGAGGAATCTGAGCCATGGGAGGAGGGCAGGAGCGGTTGGGGTGCAGCAGTGCCCAGGAACCCCGGGGCGGGGGTTGGGAGACAGGAAGGAGGAGAGCAAGCTGCTGGCGGCGCTCAGGCCTGCGCGGTGGCCCGTGGCTCTCCTCTGTCACGCTGGGCCGTCAGCTCGTCTCTCTCCAGGATTAGCCCGTGGTGCTTTTCTAAATTCTTTTGGAAAATAACTTAGAAAATTAGCAAGGGTTTCACATGCTGTAACGCTGCCATGATTTACAAAATCAGAAATTTAGAAAAATATTCCATGAATGATGTTGGTGCTTCCTGGCATGTGTGTACATGTGTGTACATGCGTGCATAGATATTTTGTGTGTGTGTGTGTGTGTGTGTAAGAGAGAGGCAGGAGAGAGCGTGAAAGAGACAGACACTCCGGCCCGAGTGACGAAGCAGCTGCCTCTTGTGTCCAGGTTTTGCCTCTTGTCCCTGTGGGCCCCCCGGGGGAGACCAGTGGGCAGGGTCTTTGACATCTGGCTGTGCTGCTGGTGACGGGTTCATTGTCGCGGCGTATGTGATGGGGACGTTAGATGCATGTCAGTAAAATAATGGGAATGTTTTTCTCGGTGCATCAACGCCCCGTCCTGCGATCACCGTTCCTTGGGCTGCTGTTCTCCCCACCCTGCGCGGCTCATCAAGAAAGCCAGAGAGAGCGTCTTGTGCGAACAGTTGGCCACACATGTGCGTGATAACCCAATTCCTTTAGAATGTTCCTACATCCAGCAGAAAGGCACCACGCCAAATGGTTTATGTGTTGTATTAAGCCGTAATCAGAATTAAAATGCGGAATCCCAGCCTTTCCAGAAACGTGCTTTCCTTTAGAAGGCTGAGTGAGCAGGGTGCGCGGAGCGCTGCGGCTGGCCCTCCACACGTGGGTGCTCCCCGCTGGGTGCGAGGCAGGGTGCCCTGGGGGGCTGCCCCTCTCCTCTCAGGCCCTCGAGGCCGCAGCAGAGCCCCCTCGCAGGCTCCATGTCCCTTTGTCCTCGGCACAGACCTCTGAGGAGGCCATGCAGTCCATTTGCTGGCCTGAGCCGTTCTCCTCCTGGTATTCTGGGAGCCCGTCCCATGGGAGGCGCTTAGTAGATGGTAGTTGCCATATGTATTCGTATGAGGCACCATGTCAGGGATATGACCATTTTAAAGATGAAAAAACTGAGGCCTGCCGAGGTGAAGCGAGTTTGTGACGCTCACGCTGCTGCATGCACGAACCGGCAGCGCGCTTGCCACTAAGTCCGTGGATCTCGGCGGCCTCTGCGGCCCCTCCCAAGCGCTGCTGGTGTCCCGCGGGGCAAGGTGGGATTGTGGGGTGGCCCCGGACCAGCCTCAGTGTCACTCCGTGAGCTCCCCTTCCGTCTTTTGCAAAAGCCCGTCCACGGCTGAACCCCAGCCTGCAGGCCCGTGCGACGCATCATGGGACCAGCCATGACCTGAGTTGGGCTACAAGTCAAGCCACGCGGTAGCGCAAAGACCTGCTTCTGGCTAGGGTCTCCCACTGCAGTCTTCTGGGCTGGAGGCAGCCGAGGGGGGCAAACAAGGCCCCCTTGGCCATTGCATGTTCTGGACAGTTAGGTTCTGCTCAGTGCTGTCAGGGTTCCAGAAAATCGGGTGGCAGGGAGAGCTCTTTCTCCTCGACAGACACTATGACTTCTAAATATGTTATTTTCCTTTTAGTGATCTTGTCAGTCCTTCCCCATGCTTTGGTATCCATTACTCTGCACCCTTCCTTATGGAATTAATGATCTGTAGGCAAACACTGGCTGGATTAGGGACACCATTCCTGGGAGGGGGGAGGTGGTGCTGCACTCCCTCTGGACCTGCAGCTCCTGCCACCAGGCCTGGGTGGGCTCGCCCTCCTTTGTGTGTTCTGCCCTCACATTCCCCTTTCTGGATGCAGGCCTGGGGTAGGAATGGACATCTCCAGACTCATGAAAATGATGAAATCTTTTTATAATGTGGCCAGCCACTCCTGCTGCATTTTGTAAGATTAGAATTTTTTTTTGCAGCATGGATTCTCTTTTTAAAAAAAAAATTATTTTAATTCCAGTACACTTAACCTGTGCTGTTATCTTAGTTCAGGTGTACAGTGTAGTGATTCAACAACTCCATACGTCACCCGGTGCTTGTCACAACGAGTGCACTCCAAATCCCCATCCCCTAGCTCCGCTACCGTGCCTCCACCTCCCCTCCGGGGACCAGCATTGTGTTCTTTGGAGTAAGAGTCTAGTGCTGGGAGGGAGATGTGCCAGGCACTGCAGTCATCCCTGCCAGAACAGGGGGACAGATGTGGGGGCAAAACCAAAGAGAAGAAAAACCCAAGCTCAGAGCACTTGAAGTTCTGTAGTAAAAGAACGTTCCTGGGGTTGCCCAGGGAATATCGGGAAGTGCAAAAGTCCTGGGGCAGCAGAGCTGAGGGGTAGGGGTAGGGGGTTGCTAACTCCTGCCCCTTGCTTTGAGTCTGTGTGAGGGGCTTCTTCTTAGGGACTGGTGCTTGTGTGCTCTGCGTGGAGCTAAGGGGGCTTCAGGCGATGGGGAGCTTACTCTAGTGTGCGTCAGAAAACCCGCTCGGTCATGTAGATGGTGTCCTTCGGCCTCAGGGTCAAGGGTGGACACCATGCTGAGTCCAAGTGCCCTCTGAGCCCTGCCCGCCCCTTCTGCCTTAGTAGCTCACCTGTGCTTTTTCCTCATTGGCCTGGGTCAGGGACGGGGACAAATCGATCCTGAGGCTGACCGTCCAGGACCCCTCTCGGGGGTCTGCTCTGGGCACCAGATCCTGGTGTATCGTATTTAATAGAAAACTTCGGGAGAAGGGATGGACCAGGAGGCGGTGTAGCATAGTGATAACAGCGTGAAGTGTAGCTTCCGCCAGGCCACCTCGAGTCTCTCTTAATGTCTCCCGCACCCAGTTTCCTCACCTTCCAGGTGAAGATCATAAAAATCCCCACCTGAAATTGAAAACAGGAAATCAATGGAGACAATCAAAGAAAGAAAAAGTTGGTTCTTGGAAAAGATCAATGGAATTGGTAAGCCTGAGCTGGGCTAAGAAAAAAAGAAAGAAGACACAGATTACTAATACCAGAAAAGAAAGAGGGGACATCACTGCTGATTCCATGGAAGTTAAAGGATAATAAAGGAATATTATGAACAACTTTATGACCACAAATTCGATAATCTAGATGAAATGAACCAAATCCTTGAATGACACAATCTGATAAAACTCGCACAAAAAGAAATAGGCACTCCGCATAGGCCTATAGCTATTAGAGAAATTGAATAAAAAATTAATAACCTTCCCAAACAGAAAACACCAGGCCCAATGGGCCCACTGGTGAGTTCTATCAAACATTTAAGGATGAAATTACACCAATTCGTTACAGTCTTTGTCCAAAGAGAGAAACCGAGGGAACTACTTCCTAACCCATCACCTTCCTGCTGTTGAGGCCTGAGTGAGATAATGTCGGTCCCATATGGAGCATGACACCAATGGGTCTGGAGGACATAGGAAAACTTTTTAAAAATAAACTTTGTCTTTAGACCACTTCGGGAAGTCCCGAAAAGCTGTGGGGCTCATTCAGATAGACATCACACACTCCCCTCCCTTTCCCTGTCTTTAACATCCTACATCCGAACGGCAAAATTCATTATAATGGGTGAATTCATATTGATACCTTACTATTAAAGCTCATATGTTGTTCAGATGTCCTAGTAAAAAAAACTAGAAGAATGTCCTTTCCTGCTCTGAGATCCCATCTGGGACACCATATTGCATTTGGTGGTCTCGTCTCCTTAGGCTCTTGGCTGCGAGAGTTTCTCAAGTTCCCCTTGGATTTGATGACCTTGACTGTTGATTGTTGTGAGGAGGACGAGTATATCGTTGACTGTCCCTCAGCTGGGATGTGTCAGGTATTTTTCTTGTGGTTCGACTGGGTGACGGATTTAGGGCAGGACCACAAAGTACGACCGAGATGGTGTTTGCCAGTGTTTGTGCTTCAGGTTCCTCTTTGCCACCTGCCCCCTCCATACTGTCCTCTCAGGGGGAGAGTCACTATGTAGCCCTCACCTCCAGCCCTGACTCCCTTTCTTCTGCAGGGTTGGGGCTGCACCCCTTTGGGGAGGAGTATCTACATAAATCATTTGGAATTCTTCTATACAGGACATTTGTGTCTTCTCATTTGTTCACTTATCCATCCATTCAGTCATTTCTCTATAGATTTCTACTTCATGCTCTGGCTCTATTTAGTGTGCACGCTACTGTACTTTGTGGCTCAATTTGCTCCATCCTTGGGCCATCTTCCGGTTGTCTCCTGAGTCCGCACTGGCATATCTCCATCACCGAGGATGTTTCTTGGTACTTCCTTGTTTTCCAGCAGGTTCTAGCTCCTACCCCCCACTTGCTGCCCCAGCCCTAGAGTCAGTCATTTCTCCGTGGAGCCCTGGTTCCTTTCATTGGAAAATGGTATTAGAAACCCAGATCTGGCCACTCAGCTTCCGCCACCACAGCCCCTCTTGGGTGGGTTATTCCATGTGTAACTGATTCCAGTGGTCTCCACTCTTTCCAAGACTTTTTTTTTTTAAGATTTTATTTATTTATTTGACAGAGATCACAAGCAGGCAGAGAGGCAGGCGGGGGGGTGGGGGTGCGGGGAAGCAGGCTCCCCGCTGAGCAGAGAGCCCCACGCGGGGCTCGATCCCAGGACCCTGGGATCATGGCCTGAGCCGAAGGCAGAGGCTTAACCCACTGAGCCACCCCGGCTCCCCCAAGACGTTTTGTAAAGGAAGTTCACATGAATAAATGAATCCAGGGAGGCTAGCGGTGGTGGCTGCCCTCAAATCTCAGGGGCTTCCTGTAATAAAAAATGTGCTGTTTGTTCCTTAATCTGGAAGCTGACGCATTTTTCCGTAAAGGGCTAGGCAGTAAATACCTTCCGCTCTGTGGGCCCTAAGTTCTCTGCCATCCGCAGTACATCAACAAGTGCTCTGTCCCATAAAACATTTATAAACAGGTGGTGGCCGGGATCTGGCCAGAGCGCCGCTGACCTCTGTCCCAGTCCTGTGCAGCTGTCGGGGTGCGGGCTGCACGGGGCAGTCACTCAGGGGCCGGACTCCTTCCGCCTCAGGGTGCCCTGCAGTTCAAGGCTGAGCTCTGCCTCACTGCTGGAGGGCAAATGAAGATGGACCGACTACGTGGGAGAAATTGTGGCGGACCAGGCCGAGAGGTGGTAGACACATTCACGGCGACTTCCACTGGCCAGGCGCTGGGCACACGAGTCCACCACTGCGGAGGAATGGGGCTGGGAAATACCGTTTTGTAGTACGCCCGGGAAGAAGAGGGGGAGAACAGCGGGGCACAACGGAAGCCGCAGGGCAGTGGGCTAGGCCCGACCCCGCACACCGCAGCGCCTCCCGCGCGCCCGCGCGCGCGCTGAGGCGCCTCCTGCACACCGAGGCCCCGCCCCCCACGAAGATCCCTCCTACACTCCACAGCTCCTCCTCTCGCCGAGGCTCCTCCTCTCGCCGAGGCTCCTCCCACATCGACGCAGTTCCTGGGAAGCTCCACCGGAAGGAAAGGGTTGAGCACTTCCAAAGAAGGAGCGTTTGTTTGCTCTTGTCTCTGTGCCCAGGCCTGCGGGGCCCGTCCAGAGTGTGGGTGGACGGGAAAGATGCCGCTCTCCACCCCTGCCCCGGGGTGGGCCGTATCTCTGCTGAGGTTTTTAAAAGGTTCCTTTAAAAAGTTGTGGACAGTTATCCTCTGTGTGTCTGCCCTGATTTATATTCAAGTGACTATTAACTGCCCACCAAATGAAGCTCAGCATTTGTAATTAGGCTGGCAAATTCTACATAACATTTTTGACTGTCTGTTGGGGCAGGGAGGGAGCATGTGTTAATGGCGTTGAACTAAGCCACACCTCCTCCCCTAGCCTGCTGATTAACCCCAGGGTCACTTGGGGCTGTCTGGTACTCTGCTGATCAATGAAGAAGCTGGCTCTCTTTGCATTTACATCCTGACTTGACTCTTAGCCAAGGGCTGCTGGCTTTGGTTCCAAAGTGCTCTCTCTGCTCAAAGAGGGTGGCCCCTCTGCTCTGCCACTTGTGCAAAGGGAGCTGGCCCCGCGAATGGGCAGGGAGGGCGTTCCCTAAAGAAGCCAAAGGGGAGGGGTCCTGTGGAGCAGCCAGGGTGCAGAGAGCCCCATGCAGTTGTTTTGGGGCATGCAGGATGAAAGTCGGTTCAGTTTCTTCATCAGTAGGTTGCTTGGCTGTGTGGAAGTGCTCTCCAGCACGCTGGCGGAGTGGACAGGCATGAATAGCCTAGGAGCCAAGAGTTCTTTCTAGAACAATTAAGGAAAGATTAAGGAAAGGTGCCCTAAGTGAGGGACACCTGCACTGTAGCCCCGGGGTGTCTTCATGACCAAGGCAAGGCATTTCTACGTTCCTCTGTGGCCACCGCTCCCAGATACACGGACGAATAAATGGTGGTGTGGACATTGCCTTGTGCCTAACAGGTGCTTAATTCATGCACCAAGAAAAAAAAGGGGGTTAATAACAATTGAAAATAGCTATAGAACAGCTTTGAATAGCTGTGCACTAACATAGAAATCACCTTTATAAAGCAGAAATTACAAAGAAACAAGGGGACTTAGAAATGTGATAATAATGAAGATTTTAACATAACCACATTCAGTGTAATATAGGTCAAGTGGACAAAAAATGTAGCAACATAATTAATGAAGCAGATAATTAATTTGCGTATATACATATAAGTTTATGCTATCACAATACAGACTATTCTTCCTTCTTAAGTGGAACATTTGCAGAAGAAAACCTCAATACACTCTATGAAGCACAAGTATTACAACATTCTGATTACAGTGTGCTAGAACTGGGCATTAACAAAAACCAAAATGAAAAAGATACTTTCACCTAAAAGTTTTAAAAACTCTATTAAACAACATCCTCCTTAGATGAAAGGGGGAAAACAAATAAATTGAAAATGAAAAATAATGATAGTGAACACATTATCTAGCAGAATTTATGGGATACATTCAGATCAGATGAAAATTAATATCCCCAGACATTTTTATCAATTAAAAAAAGAAATGAACTAAATTCTCAGCTCAAAAGCTAGGAAAGGAACCACCAGGTAAACTACAAGAGAGCACAAGAAAGAAAATAAGGCCCAGAACAGAGGAATAATAGATGTAATTAATAACTCAAAAAATTCTAGTTTGAAACATTTACAAAATGGACAAAATGGTTGCTAACAACAAAAAAATGAGGGGAAAGCACAAATATATAAAATAAGACAAGGGGGCATACCATTGAGAATAGAAGAAATTAAATACATTATGAGACTATTTTGATGTCTTCTATAAAAATAAAATCTGGATAAAATACAGTACCAAAATCAGCTCCATTCATTACAAGAAGCTTAAATAAACTGAATTCAATGAAAGATAAGAAAAAAATCTCTCAGGAACTACTCCACTAAAAAGCACCAAGCCTACATGATTTCTCAGGGGAGTCCTACCAAACTTTCAAAGACTAGATAGTCTCCATTCTTTGTGAATTGTTTCAGAGTATTGAAAATAAAAGAAGAAATAAAAGCTGAATAAACTACACTTTAGTTCTTTTTTGAAAGCAAGTATAACATTGATACCTAAATTTTTAAAAATTTAAAAAGCAAGCACAAAAATGAAATTACAGAACAATTCACTTACAAATATTAAAGCAAAAGTGCTAAACAAAGTATTCATAAATCCAACCCAATACAGCATTAAGAAATCAAGACACCATGACCAAATAATTTTTTTTTAGGAATGCAAGGTTGGTTCAACATGAGGAAACCCATTAATATAATAATACACTTAAGGGGAAAAAAATCACATGATTACCTCCATAAATGCTGAAAACCTTTTATAGAATTCAACCCCATGCCTTATATATTAGTTAAGAAAACACGAATGAATGAATACTTCTTAATACAATAAAATATTTTAGATGCCTGAATTTTATAGTTAGCATCTTATTTTATGGGGAAACACTAGAGGCATTTCCACAAAGATCATTATCAAGGCAAGTATGCCCATATCTCCACTACTATCCCACAATTGTACTTGAGGTATTAGATATTAGCGGCATGAGTATTAGAAAAGAAGAATCAAAATTGCCTTGATTTGCACATAATACGATATGATAATATACTGGGAAAGCCAGTATATGGAAACAGAATCAATGCTAAAAGTACATCAAACAATAAAATCACTTTTTTAACAGGATAAAAAATTAACATACAGAAATCAGTAGCTTTCTTATACATAAGTAAGAATGAATTAAAGGCTACAATAGCAACAGAGAAGGTAAAATACTTAGAAATAAACTTAGCAAGAAATGGGTAAAGCCTGTATCAGGCTTTACTTTAATACACTTATCAAAGACGCAAAAGTAGTTTTGAACAAATAGAAAGACATCCCTTGGAATCGGATGAGATGACTTAACATCATAAAAAAAGCCACTTTTTCCAAAGTTAATTTATGACTTGACTCAATCCCCGTAAAAACAACAATAAGCTTTTTTATGGAGCTAAGACAGTTGATACTCCAGTTCATATGAAAAAGCAAACATGCAATAACCATGAAAATCTTGAAAAATAAAAGCTACTTGGGGGAATAGCTCTACCAGACATTAAAATGAACTAGAAGGCTTCTGATATTAAAGTAGTGTGGTATTGTTGTGTGAACAAAATTGTGGTGGAACTGAATGCAAAGCCCAGAAATAGAGCCGACGGCATCTAGAAATATAGTGTTGATAAAGGTGGCTTCTCACACGATGGGAGCAGATTAACTTTTCAGGGCATTGTGCTGGGACTGCTGGCTAGCCCCCTGGAAAAAGAGAAAATTGGATGCATTTCTTACACTGCACACGAGAATAAACTCCAAATGGACTCTAAGACCTAAATACAAAAAATGAAATCATAAAAGTACTGCAGGAAAACCTGAGCGAATTTCCCTATAACATGGGTGTAGGGAAAGGTTTTCTGACTATGACTCAAACTCTAGATTTAGTAAAAGAAAAGAGTGATACATTTGATTATGTGAAACTGAAGACTTCTGACAGGATAAAGACCAAAACCAGAGAACCATAAGCACAGTCAAAATGTCCAAAAGGGGAGCAAATATTTGTGACATACATTAGATATGAAGGGCTAATGTATTTTTAAAAAGATTTTATTTGTTCATTTGAGAGAGAGAGAGAGAAAATGAGTGGGAGCAGAGGGAGAGGGAGAAGCAGGCTCCCCGCTGAGCAAGGAGCCTGATGTGGGGCTCCATCCCAGGACGCCGGGATCATGACTTCAGTCAAAAGGCAGAGGCTTAACTGACTGAGCCACCCAGGTGCCCCAAGGGTTAATATCTTTGATATATAAAGAACTGTTAAAACTAAGGGAGAGGGGAACCTGAGAGAAAAAGGAGCAGAAGATGTAAAAAGAAGATAACTCATATACAGAGAGCGGACTGGTGGTTTCCAGAGGTCAGGCATGGGGGGTGGGCGGGAGAAATGGGCAAGCTGGGTTTTGGTGGGGGAGTTGCTGTTATTTTGGTTTAAATTGAATTTTAAAAAATGAAGAGAAGACAGTTCGCATGAAAGAAACTCGGGTGGCCTCTAAACATATGACGGCATTGAACCTCACTTATAATCAGAGAAATGCAAATTGAGTGGACTCTGTGATGCCATTTTTAACCCATCAGTTTGGCTCAGCAACACATCTGGCAAAGCTGTGGGAAACAGGCTCTCACATACATTGCTAATGGGAATGCAAATGGGTACAAACCTGTCAAAGGGAAACTGGGCAATATTTATGCCAACTACCTTAGCATTTACATTTTGACCCAGGCATCCTACTTCTAAGGGTTAACCCTGAAGATATATCTCAAAAGTATGAGAACACTTATCCACAAGATTATTCATTCCAGAATTATTTGTAATTGCAAAATACTGGCATCAGTCTAATGTCCAAGCATGATGGAGTGGTTGAGTACTTGTCGGTATGCACAAATAACGGAGACTGTGCACTTGTCAAGAGAAAGAAGGAGGTCTCTGAGAACTGGCAAGGGGGCAGGATATAGGGGTAAGCGACAAAAGCAAAGCATGGGAGAGTGTCATTATGAGGGGTGAGAGCAGCAGTTGAATGCAGATGAACACAAGAGTATTTCCTGGGGGCGATAGAGTGTGATAAAACTGGATGGTGGTGATAGTTGCATACTGTATACTTTTACTAAAACTCATCAGACTGTACACCCATAGAGAGTGAATTTCACGGTATAAAAATGTACCTAAACAAAGCCATTAAAAGAACGCTTTTAGTATGCTACTGTTGTGTAATAAAGGTAAGACAAGAAAACATGTACTCATCTGTGTGTTTTTGCAAAAAAGAATCCTGGGAAGGGTAAACTAGAATCTAATGAGATCGATTACCAATGGAGGTGGTTGGCACAGGGTTGTGAGGGTAGGAGAGTGGCAGTGGGACAGAAGCGTTCATGAGTGAGATTTTCTGAGATACATTTTTATATACTTTGGACATTTATAAACATGTCAATATTTCACATGGATAATAGACCACACTGGAGGTGAGGAAACTCCCCAGGTGACTTGGATTCCGTATTTTGACCAAACACCCAGAGGCTAATAACAAAAAAATAAGTGTAAATAAGTATATTGTTACTCTAATTTATAGGTTTGTCTTTTGAAGGGATGTCAATTAATAACTCTGAAATTATTTGTATTCAAGATAAAGAGGAAATATGTAAATTTATTGGGAGTAATGAAAGCCAGTTTTCTGCAAATCAGTGAAGGAAGTTACAGAGAAAGGTGGGTGGCTAGCTTCGTCCTGTTGTGTTGGACCAGAATTGGAGGTGTCTGTATGAACACACACACACACATACATAGAACTAGGTAAACATATGGATGGATGCATTGATGTAGCTCTGCCTGCCAAGAGAGCCTAGAAACAGTGACATCTCAGTAGCAAATCCAGCCCCTCAGGTGTGGTTTTCTAAATAACTTCTCTACTAAATGACACCGGAAATCTTTAGAGATATGGTTACTTCCAGGGCTGGGGCAAAGATTGTACAAGATGGACCAGAAAGTAAGGAAGTGCTCAAAGAATGATGGAGACATGGTAAAAGGACATGAGAGCCAGACTCCCGGGGATCAAATCTGGGATAACTGAGCAAATTACCACCAAACTCATATACACAAATAAGTGGAGAAAAAAGGAAATATTTCTTTACTGTAAATTGACAGTGTAAAAGGCATTTATGAAATCCCAACAGATCCAAAAAATTCTTACTAATTTCGAAGGGAAAATTCTAATTTTACAATGGAGAAATATGACAGACCCTACTGAATCAAGTGGTCAAAGTTAACATCACTAATAATGAGATCGTAGCCTTCCCGTGCCTCTGGATACGAAGCACTAGGAAGGACACAGAATCATTTCTGCGGTCTGCCTCCTGAAAATGTACAACCTGGATCTTATGAGGAAAGAGCAGACAGACTCCAATTGAGGGACTTCTGCAAAATAATTGTACAGTACTCCAAAATGTCAAGGTCATGAGAAAAAAAAAAAAACCGGAGGAACTGATCCAGATTAAAGAAGACTAACGGAGATAAAAGTAGATGTTAGTGTGATGCTGGACTGGGTCCTGAACCAGGTGAGGTTTTGTTCTTTTCTTTTGCTCCATAGGACATTATGGGACAATTGGTGACATTGGAAGGTCTGTAGATAATAGTTTTGTGTCAATGTTAATGTTCTGATTTTTAGGACATACACAATAAAGTATTTAGAGGTAAAGAGGCACCGTGACTTCGTCTTACTGTCCTACAGTTCAGAATTCGTATGTTCACACACACGCATATGTGTGTCCTATGGTTTAGAAATCATATGTGTGTGTGTGTGTTTTTAGAAGGAGAGAGAGGGGAAAGTAAACGAGGTGTAGGTTGACATTTGGGGTATGTGGGTAAAGATATACAAGAATGGTCTATTTTTGTAAGTTTTCTGTAAGTCTTAAAATGTTTCCAGACAGACATCTATAAAAAGTTGTTGGTAGTTCGTGATGGGGGAATTAAATGAGATAATACATATTCAGTGCTTCCTGCCGGGCCTCAGGCATAGAATCACTAAGGAAATGTTGGCTCTTACTATCATGACGGCGGTGTGGCTCAGAAGCTGACCGGTGGGACTTCCTGTGTTGTTGGCAGATAACGGATGGCCGCCTTGCAGACGGCTCTGCTCAAATACCCACCCGGTGTGGGACTGCAAGTTGGGAGCCCCTACGTAAGCCATCACTTTGGGGGTGCTAGTTTCCAGATAGACCTACTTTAGAATGAGGTTAAGTCATTCATTATTGAATTTATTCACTACAAACACCGATTTCTAAAAACGAGGTAGCTGGCACTGTTCCTCGCGAGAAGCCAGCTCCTGGGGGGAACGTGCACTGCAGTTTGAAGGAGAGAAATATGTAAAACAACACAGTGGAGAAACACACAACTTGGTGCATATTTTCTGGTGGCTAAATTGAGAGTCTCCTTGTTGGCTGTAATTTGGGATTATTCCTGGTGGGTGTACTCGGGAGTTTCCCTGCTGGGTGTTTTCAGAGTCTCCCTGGCGTGTACACTCAGAAGTCTCCCTCGTGAGTATATTTAGAGAGTGTACTAAGTCTCCCTCATGGGTGTATTCAGAGTCACCCCAGTGGATGTATTTAGAGTCTCCCTGGTGGGTGTACTCGGGAGTCTCCCTGCTGGGTGTTTTCAGAGTCTCCCTGGTGGGTGTACTCGGGAGTTTCCCTGCTGGGTGTTTTCAGAGTCTCCCTGGCATGTACACTCAGAAGTCTCCCTCGTGAGTATATTTAGAGAGTGTACTAAGTCTCCCTCATGGGTGTATTCAGAGTCACCCCAGTGGATGTATTTAGAGTCTCCCTGCTGGGTGTACTCGGGAGTCTCCCTGCTGGGTGTTTTCAGAGTCTCCCTGCTGGGTGTACTCGGGAGTCTCCCTGCTGGGTGTTTTCAGAGTCTCCCTGGCGTGTACACTCAGAAGTCTCCCTGGTGGGTATATTTAAGGACTCCTTGGTGGATATATCGAAAGTCTCCCTGATGGATGTACTCAGTCACCCCGGGAGGTGTACTGAGAGTCTCCCTGGTGGGTGTGTTCTGGAGTCTCCCTGGGCAGTTAATTCTAGGGTCTGCGAAGAGGGATGGAGGGGCTCCCCTGGGAAAGAACGTAAGACAGGGGAGGTAAAGCTCTGCTTGGGACAGTTTGGGAGGGGCTGGAGCTCAGGGTGGGAGGAACATTTGGGGCACTGGAGCTGACACTGGAAATGACTCTGGGTTTTCAGGTGAGGGATGTGGGTCGGGGGAGGTCCCAAATCCAGGAGCCCTGACTAGTACCAGCCTCTGGAGAAGTTCATGTTGGTCTGTGGTGACATGCAGGGAATTAGGGCAATATGGTGTCTGAACAATCATGCTGGGAAGGGTTGCCAACTTCCCTTTCTCAGGAAGGACAATCTTTTATGTCCAAGCTCATGTTTTTTAACATAAAATATGCCTTCTTTTATGAATCGTATTGAAAGCAGATGGCAATTTCTTTAGTGTCCTTACTTGGCAAAATAAAAAGTTGTCAGTCCTATATTTGTCTCTTCATTACATTTTTTAAAACTGGATCATAAAATTGAAACATCTGGGAACCTGAGCATCTAGATTTCCAAAACAGAGTTCATGGCACTTTCCAGTTTAAAAAATGTATTTATTATTGTTATTATAAGATATTTTGAACATACAGAAAATTATAGAGAATAAGAGGAACATTGGTTCACCTGCCCTCTGGATTTCTGAAAAGCCCACACTCCTTTGTACTAGCTGTGTTTTTGCCATTTCCATGGTCCCCGATGGTTGGTTTACCTGCCCTCGCTCCTGCAACCCATTAGTGTGACACGCTCAAAGGCAGGGACCAGATCTTCGCCAGGCCCAGGCCATGTGATACAGTTCTTTTCATAGAGTTCTTTGGGAGTTATTTTTTTGAATCAACCATTTCATTGCAGGTTGTTTGGGCCACTAAAGCATTACCTCTTGAAAGAACCTGGGATAAAATCAACGGAACAATGTTGCCGTCTTAGCCCTTCTCAGGTGGGCGACTCAGTGGCATTAAGTAATTCACATGATCTACATTCATCTGCGGAACTTTTTCCTCTTCCCCAAATTAAACTCTGTCACCATGAAGTACTCCAGGGTCATTCCCCTCGCCAGCCCCTGGCCCTCACCCTTCTACGTTTTTTTGTCTCTATGAATTTGACTACTCTGTGCGCCTCTAAGTGGGATCATATAGCATTTGTCATTGTGTGTCTGGCTTATTTCACTTAACGTATGTCTTTGGGGTGTGTCTGCGTTGCAGCATATGCCAGGAGTTCCTTCCCTTTAAGGCTAATAATCCTCCATTGTACGCACACACCACATTCGGCTAACGCAGTCACCTGTGTGTGGGCATCTGGGTTGTTCCTATCTTTTAGCGATTGTGAATAAGCTGCTCTGAACATGGGTGAGCCAAAAATCCCTCAAATGCCTGCTTTTACTTTGTTGGGGGGATGTATGGAATTCCTGGATCATATGGTGCTTATATGTTTAATTTTTTGAGGAACCACCGTACCGTTCCCTACAACAGATGCACCTCTTTATGTTTTTACCAACTGCCCAAGGGCTCCAATTTTTCCACTTCCTGTTTTCCTGTTTTAATAATAATAGCCAACATAGCAGGTATAAAGTATTATCAAACCATTGTACTTTAAGCTTTGTTTTTTTTAAAGATTTTATTTATTCATTTGACAGAGATCACAAGTAGGCAGAGAGGCAGGCAGAGAGAGAGGGGGAAGCAGGCTCCCCGCTGAGCAGAGAGCCCGATGCGGGGCTCGATCCCAGGACCCTGAAATCATGACCTGAACCGAAGGCAGAGGCTTAACTCACTGAGCCACCCAGGCGCCCAGCTTTGTATTTTTATTACCAAGCAATATGCAAAGCAGATGTCCACCTTCTGTCCCTGACTCCCATTCTCTCTTTGGCCCTGCCACACTCACTGTGCTTGCCTTGTGCTCAAGTCTGTACGTGAACGGCTAGTCCTCGTGGCATGATTTCTAACAAGGAAATAATAGAGAAACCCTAAATGCCCTTCAGTGGAGGAGAGGTCAAATAATCTACCCCACGCAGATCGCGAACGCCCGTGCGGCAATGAAGAATGAATTGACTGGGGCGCCTGGATGGCTCAGTAGGTTAAAGCCACTGCCTTCGGCTCAGGTCATGATCTCAGGGTCCTGGGATCGAGCCCCGCATCGGGCTCCTTGCTCAGTGGGAACCCTGCTTCTCTCTCTGCCTCTGCCTGCCTCTCTGCCTGCTTATGATCTCTGTCTCTCTCTATGTCAAATAAATAAAATAAAATCTTAAAAAAAAAAAGAATGAATTGTCTGCAAGTCCGGTGTGGAGTGAGGGCTCTGAGACATGGTTAAGTGAGGAAACCGAGCCAGAGGACAGCTTGAGAACCTGCATGTGTGCGTAGCTGTGTGTGGAAGTGTGTGTGACCGTGTAAAATTGTGTATAATATATGTAAGGGGCATTATATGTCATGTAAATCATTCTTATATACCTTTCCAGAACATAAATAACAGGTAATGTAAATATATATACATCTTTTATAAACACACACATGGAAGGTTCTGGGGAAGTATGTATGAGGTTGTTGGCCATGATGATTCCTGGCAATGAGGCTGAATTTGCTAGGGGAGGGGAGTTTCAGATTTTACTTCTCATACTTCCCACTTGTTTGACTTCCCCTTCCTCCCTCCCTCCTTCTTTCCTTCCTTCTTTCCTTTTTTTTTTCTTTCTTTTCCCCTCCTCTCTTCCTTCCTCCCTCCCTCACTCCCTCCTTTCCTTTCCTTTCCTTTCCTTTCCTTTCCTTTCCTTTCCTTTCCTTTCCTTTCCTTTCTTTTATAAGAACGTGTCACTTCTGTGACTTAAAAATAGAAAGAAAGGAAAAACCCAGATATTGTGAGCCTGAGGTGCCGGTCATGAAACCCAAACCATCAGTCATGCGACCGCGTCTTTTCCGACCTAAACATGACACACAGTGACCCTGCGCTGTCATCACCATCAGTGACGGTCCGTGGTGCTCACGTGCACACTGAGCCAGACTGGTCAGTGCGTTTAAATGCACTCACTCATTTATCCTCACTAGCCACACGTTGAAGGTTGTCCATATTTTCCAGATGTGCAAAGAAGCTCAGAGAGGTGAAGTCACTCCCCTAAAGTAACGTAGCTCATGAGTGGCCCATAATTCTTCAATGATAACACAGCTGTCTTCTAGATGGGTGCACAGGTAATTTTTAAAAATCTGGATTTTAGCTTTTTTTTTTTTTTGTAAAGATTTCATTTAGTTATTTGTCAGAGAGATAGAGAGCACAGGCAGGCAGAGTGGCAGGCAGAGGCAGAGGGAGAAGCAGGCTCCCTGCTGAGCAAGGAGCCCGATGTGGGACTAGATCCCAGGACCTTGAGATCATGACCTGAACCGAAGGCAGAGGCTTAACCCACTGAGCCACCAGGCGCCCCTGGATTTTAACTTCTGATTTAACTTTGAAAGTAACAAAATGCCACATATTGTTCTTGTAGGATTCAGGAACTATTTGGGCCTGACTTTTTATTTATTTATTTCATTGTTATTATTATTTTTTGCTTTGGCTTCATTTGAACACAGCTCTGTTCTTAAGAGCCCTTGGTCATGGGAAGGGTGTCAGGAACTTGTCAGCAGCCTCCATCAGAAAAAAAAAAAAAAAGATTCTATGTTTCTCTTTTAAATAAAAAGAATTACTAGGTAGGGCAACTCATAGCTTTGTTCTGAACCCTAATTGTCAGTGGAGAGTTGATAGATTATTTCTTTAAAGGTTTTATTTATTTATTTGAGAGAGAGAGAGAACACAAGCTGGGGTGGCAGTGGGGGGAAGCAGAGGCAGAGGGAGACGCACACTCTCTGCTGAGCCCCGATGTGGGGCTCGATCCCAGGACACTGAGATCACGACCTGAACTGAAGGCAGACGCTTAACCGACTGACCCACCCGGGTGCCTGGGTTGATAGATTATTTTAAAGTTAACAGTGAAGTCTCTAATTCTGGGTAGAGTGTCTCATTGGTTTACCTCCGCATAAGCACCACGTATAAACTGTTCCTAATAGCCTGAGTGGTAAGTATAGCATCTCACCATTTACCATGTTATCAATAATTGTATGTTTTTGAGAAGGGTTATTTTGTTATTTTACAAATTATCCTTTTCTTTGAAGGAGGATTTCTTGGATGGCGCCAGGCCTTCTGCACCTAAATGAGCAGCTTCCACAACAAAGATTTCCAAGTGCATCATTTTGTTAAACTCTTAAAACTGTTAAATTAATAAAATCAGCTTAACAGAACCCTGATTAGTTTAAAATTGCTTTAAATTTGGTCATTAAGTTTCAGGGAACATGTAATTTTCTCCACATCTGGTACAGCTGCAAGGCACGAGGGATGGGGACAGAAGTGGGGATAACGCATGCAGAGGACGGCGGGGAAACACTTTGTCATTGACGGTTTCTGCACCGCTAGTTCGCGCCCCCCAGGAATTAGCGTCCTCGTGAAACATTAGCCCCTGCCTCGCGTCTTCAAGAACATTCCCTTCTCGTAAGAAGGACAGTGCAGAACAGCTGGGCATCAAGGAAGCTGGGCTCCCTTCCTGAGAACGCTGGGAACTTGCTCTGTCACCCTGGTCCCAGGTTCCTGCTTCTCTGTGCGGCTACGTCCCCCTCTGTGGAATGTCTTTTCCCTTCAGGATGTTTCAAGGGCTGGTGGGGGAATAGTGCCGTCTCTCATTAGGAGCCCTGGGAAAGCTGAGGCTTGTTATTTGGAGAATCACATGTCAGTATGCATTCACTGTCTTCTTTGTTACTAACCTCCTGGCTCTTTTGCCCTTCTGGTAGCATTCAGGATCAGATACGTAAGACACACACTGAGGTGATCTAGTGTTAGCAGCTAGCCCCTTTGTTGGGATCTTTTCCCACCTTGGGGCTAAGCTCTGACAAGGCCTGGGGGCACACTCTGTGCTGTGTGTGTGTCTTCTCTCGCTGAGGGCTTTGGCACTTGGCTTTCAGCTAAAATGGCATCGCTATTCACCTCTAGTGGCTGCAACCTTCAGAAGCTTTTATATTTTCTCTAGGATCATGTGAGTACTTTGGGGCAAATCCTAGTGCAAGAAGGGGCTGAAGCCGGACAGCCCGACGGTGGGAGAGGAGAGAGGAGTGCCCACAGTCAGTGGGGGAAGGAGTGCCTGGGATTGCATAATCGGGGAATTCTTCAGTTAGAGCTAGAACCTGAGGCCACAGCCGCTCAGATGGAAGATCAGGGCTTGCGGCTGATGCTAACCATTGAAACAAGGCAAGGGCCCTTCCCCAGAGCAACGGTGACTCTAGTGAAGACCCAGTCCTAAGTACCTGCTCCCTGTGGGGCGTGGTGCGGGGAGCGGTCTGAGCATTACGGCCTCTTAACCTTCCAGCTGAGGCACATGTTATCTGTCTACAAACGAAGAAGCGAGGCTTAGTGGGGTTACATGACGTGCCAGAAGCTACACCTCGAGTCTCTGGCAGGGCTAGGATCTGAACACAGCAGGGGAGAGTGAATGCAGATTCCCCAGCAGGAGCAGAAGCTGAGAATGTGAGGGTGGGTGGCGTGTAGGGCAAGCATCTGAGCGAGGTCCTGAGTCAGGCTCTAAGAGCTCCGTGCTGAGTCACTCGTTGATCTCATTATGCAGGGAGAGCTTGGGTTCTGATGGCACGGGGGCGGGGCTCCCTATGAAGCCAGAGACCCCCACAGGCGCCAGGACTCCTTGAGGAGTCCAGCATCTCCGGCTAGTCCTTTAAAAATAGTCATCCGCTCTCTCAAGAGTGTGTCATTTTTCAAGTCACACATTGTCCATGAAAGCCAAGCGCCTTCTGGAATTTATGGTACTTAAGTAGGTTACTGCAGCCCCGTTGCATCTGTTTCTCGAAAACTGTTGACGTTTCTGATAATAGTAGATAAGTTCCATGGAACGCCAGCTGCTGCAGGAGGGAATGGTCTGGTAGGAGAAGGGACATCAGCAGGGAAGTGAAGGACATGGACCCTGGAGACATGAATTCCACCCATGGGCGCCTGCCTAAGGGAGAGTGGGACAGAAGCTTGCTCCAAGTGCAGAGAGCCGAGGGGTGGCTCTTTTGAACGCTGCACCCCTCGATGGAATGCAAGCATTTCAGAGCCCAGAATCCTATAAGCATGCAGCCGGAGAAGAATGTAAGGTTTGGAGAATTATTTTCTCTGGGTACTCCTTCAGGTTTTCAGGTAGATTTTATAGACGAGACTCCTGGCTTAAAGTTGTCACCAGCTGTCAGATTTCCATTAGTGATTTCCACAATCTCTGATGCAGAACTGACAGGGTCCTTGAAGACAGCAACAGAACAAGTGGGAACCTATATTTTATTGAAAATCTTTCACGCCCTTAGCACCAAATCTCATCAATAGGTAGAGGGTGCACATGAACAGAAGAGCGTGATGTACATATACATATGCATATTGTGGCCTGAAATGCAGATGATACATATTAAATGCAGACTTGTACCTAATAATAGGAAGTGTTTTCAGCTCCTGAAATGTGGTCTTTGAAGTAGGACATGAAAAAGAATAAAAAATGCTTTTACTAAATTCCCTCCCTTTGCAATCGCCTTTTCTCCTCCAGAGCTGGTGTGAACACAGCTGCTTTTCTGGTAAGTCAGTTTTAAAGAACAGCTCTGTCTTCTAAACGCATGGCAGAGTTTTCTAGCTGATGTTTTCTGATACCTTCTAGTATTCTTGGAGTTCACTAGCTCTGAGTGCAGTTGGCAAAGATCTAGACGGAGGATATATTTGGACAGGTATTGAATATAATAAACCATACTTAAATATTTATATATGGAATTATTTTTTTTATGGTGCTGTTCTTTAAATCATTAAATAAGACCCTATCATTTCTCCAAAAGATATATGAGCACTGTCTCTCAGCATATAGATCATTTTTGCCTTTGAACGATATCTCAACTTAAAAATGATTTCTACAGATGATCTTTTACATACATTTGTTATTGTAGTGAGCTTACAGCCTGCTGTGTCACAACGATGCTTGGAGGGTTTATTCTGAAAATAGCTCTTTATTTGTGGGAAACTGAAAGGGGAGAGGGCAAGGAGGACTCACCGTAGTCCATCAGCCTCCCGTCCTCCCTGAGCTCTTGTGAAGCATCCCTGGGCTGTGAGGAAGGTCTGGCTTTGTGAAGAGTCTTAGAATCCTGGGATTTTTTTTTTTATTAATTTTTATTTTTTATAAACAATTTTTTATCCCCAGGGATTTTTATTTGCCACTTATGTCTCCAAGGCCTCCCTCCTTCCCTTACTCCTTCTTTGTCAATTTGAAGAGCTCTCTTTCTATTCCTAGTAGTTACCTAAATAACAACCATTTGTTTTTAAGATTGATTCTGATAAAGAGTGCATTAGGCATCTCAAGGGCTACAACGTGGCAAAGTGTCAGACTTTTCAGAGTAGAGAGATGCCTGCTGGCCAGGCAGAATGTTCCTGGTTTTATGGTGAACACACACACACACACACATGCACGCACAGGTGCAAACACACACACACACACACCCCTCCCAGAAATGGTGGGGCATTGCCTTGTCCAGCATGCATGAGGGAAGAGTTGGGTAGCGTGATCGCCATTAGCATTGTCCACCTTCTAGGGGCTGCATGATGGGCTTCACCTTCCTTCCGGCTTTGATGTTTGGGGAAGTCATGTCCCTTTCTTTGGCCAGTGAAATGTGAGCAGAAATGACATGTATCATTTCAAGGCACAGATGTGAAGATGTGGGGCTGAGCTTCCGCCAGCCCGTTTCCCTGAGTGAGGACTGCACACAGCCGCTGAGCCTCCCACTGCAGAGCCAGAATGACTGTGTGGTGTGAGCAGGAAATGGACCTTCCTTGTTACTGTAGCAGAGCCTGACCTACCTTGAAGGGCACAGGTGCAGTAAAGCCTAGGCACCCCCCCACCCCTGCAGGAATGCTGCCATTGCACACAGCGTGCTCACACTCCTCTGCACGCTGTGTCTCCTCGAGAGCTAGCTCTGAACCCATGAGGAAGCAGGCTTGTTAACATGTGGAAATGTAGCCGATCACTGTCCCCAGATGAAGGTGAAGGAGCAGCTGATTGTGTGTGTGTAGAAAAGCTAAGCTTTTTTTTTTTTTTTTTTTAGAGGAACCATTCCAAGGAGTAAAAACTAAGTTTCTTTAGAGACTCATCTGCCTGCTCCGGGGAGCTTTCCGGTGCTGGGGGGTCGGGGGGGGGGTGCGGCGGCGGTGGTGGTAAAGGACTCACAGTCGGTGGGAGGGAGGATGTGCTGGCGCTCAGCGTTGCTGGAGGGAAGCTCGGACCAGGCTTCAGTGCACTAGCAGATTTTGGAGTGATTTATAGGAAAACAGTTTAAAGCATTTACTAGCAGTAAGAACTAATTTCCAATAAATCAGACAGGATTCCCTTTGGAACCAGAAATAAATGAGGGCAAAAGAAATTGCCAAGGGTTGTTGAGCAATAAAGAGATGGGTTCTAGATATCTTGAAATGATATTTAAATGGACAAAGTTGATTTAACTGTCTTTTTTCATGTCTAAGAGTAAGATTTAAGTCTATAGCATGTCGTTATAACCAGGAATTATTCACCAGGAGACTTTCAGCATTTCATGCACATTCCACTGAATGGCAATTTTAATATTCCAGTTTCAGTCCTAAATTGTAATGAAAAGGCATTAATTGCTTGGTTCCCTGCAAAGTCCATTAAAAAAAGTGTTTCTAGAAAAAGTTCAAATTTGGTCCACGGACAGAACTTTCATTATCAAATTTTAGTCATTTTTTCTAATTAAAAAATTTAAATGAATATATATTTTATTACCTCCAACCCCACAAGTACCTATTATTCATGTACTGGTAGTCTGGCACTGTGCCATGAGCCTTGGAAAATATAGAAAAAATCGAATATGTATGTGGTTCTTGAACTCCAGAAGTATGAAATTCATGGGAGGATTAAATCATGAAACCATCTGAGAAGCCAGGAGCTTCTCATGGACGCTTGCCAAAATGTGGGGACACGAGGTTCACTGGGGCTGGGTAGGCACTAACATAGCCTCAGAAAGGAGGAGAGATGTGAGACTTGGCTGAGGCAAGGAGGGGTCCATACTCCAGGATGAGGGATGGCTGTGGCCAGAACTGGACACAGGAAGGAATTTTGGGGATCCCAAAGACAGGGGCTCTCCAGTAATGCAGACTGGATTCTGGAGATATATGATCCCACCGCGTGTGGGCATTTATCATACCAAGATTTAGCACAATTTCCTGAGAAACTGTGGGCTCTCAACTCCCTGGAACCTGAGAGGTGGCTGGTCTTTTTAGGAACTAGAGCATGGGATGTCCTTGGGAGAGAGGGAGATAGGAAGGGACAGAGGATGCCCGTGAGACCTGCCCCTCTGTAGCAGGCCCTGTGTGTGCTTTTTTTTTCTTTTATCTCCTTGACTTCTCTCAGCAACCAGAGTATTTTTCACTCCGTTTTCGTAGATGAAAAGACAGACTTCCAGAGGTTCGAAATGTTGCTCAAGGTCACTTAGCCAGAAGATTGCAGAGAGGTCTTTGACTCCTGGCCATGCCCCTTTTCAGGGTACAGAGAGTGCTCTAAAGAATAGCAGGCCAAGGCCTAGCTTCTCAGTAAGTTCTAGAATATCCAGGTGGCCCCCAAGCCCAGGAATCCAGGCTCTTCTCTTGCATGAAGGGTAGACTTGTTCAAGCAAGGGGACCACCCCCAGTGGTGCCTGCTCCGTACAGTTAGCCAGACCAAGAATCTCAGGTACTGACCCTGTGTTTGGGGACCCCAAGAGGAACACCTCCTGACAGTTTGTACCCTAGGGACCTTGCCCCTGCACCCACAGTCCCGACCCTGACTCTCATAGGAAGCAACACCCTCAGAGGAAAATGAAGAGCCCATTTGCAAAGTCAAGTGCTGATGCAGCATGTACCCGCAGAACCTCCTTGGACTGTGGTGGACTGAAGACTTGAGGAGTCTTCAGAAACCTGTCACGTTGCTCTGAAGGTCCAGCACTCCCCGCATCACCCTGGGCAAACTCATAGCTGACCAGGACCCCAACAACCCAGTGGTCTCGACGTCAGTCATGCTGGCTGCTGCTTCTGGAATCCACCAGGAGGCAGCAGGCAGGCTTCTGCTCAGCGCCCTTTGCACTGTTGTTGCCAGGGTCTGGAACAATCTTTCCCCCATACCCACAGATTTTCTCATTCCCCATCTTTGCTCCAAGGTCTTCCAGGGAGGACAAAGGGTGCTATCAGCTTTTCCCCCTCTTCTCTATGAGAGCCTAGAGGACTGCATGGCTTGTGATAGGGGCCCTCTCCATCTTGTTGACTGGCTTCCCTGCTGTGGGGCTTGCTTGGGTTCCAGCCAGGCTTCCCTCCTCTGCCCGTGCTGGCCTTCCTGCCTGGACAGGCTTCCTCCAGCCTGTCTGTCAGGGAAGCCAGTGGTGGTCAGCGGGACACTCCAGGCCAAGAGGGCCATTTGTGACTTAGGCAGATGCCACCTCCTTTGCTACCATAGTCCAGGCATGGTGTGGTGTTAGCTCCATTTTAGGGAGGAGGCCCTACCGGTTCAGGATCACTGGGAATGCCTGCTTCTGCAGGCAGCAGTGGGAATCCTGTATCGTCTCCCAGACCTGGGTGGCCCCTGTCAGGCTCCTCCCTGAGGCCAGGAAGCCATCACCTCCGTGGCTCCAAACACCCCCTTTCCTGGCACGGAGCCTTCCCCTCTCCTGTCCTGTGCAAAAGCATCCAGCTGCTTGCTGTCTGGTAAGACTTCATCTTTTTCACTAAGATGAACAAGACGTGTGTGAGGCTCTCTGTCCCTGGTTTCCTTCTCCAGGGAATCCGTCCCTTGTGTGCAGCGAGAATTTCTCAGTGCTATTGAAATACATCTGAGGGCAAGAGGGACCTGGCTGCTCTATGAAGTCTTGCATTGCATGAAGAAGGGAGTGCTGGGGGGCACCTGGGTGGCTCAGTGGGTTAAAGCCTCTGCCTTCAGCTCAGGTCGTGATCCCAGGGTCCTGGGATTGAGCCCCGCATCGGGCTCTCTGCTCAGCGGGGAGCCTGCTTCCCTTCCTCTCTCTCTGCCTGCTTTTGATCTCTGTCTGTCAAATAAATGAATAAAAATCTTAACAAAAAGGGAATGCTGGATGGACAAAGGGAGAGGAATATTTTTTAATAAAAAATTAGTATTCAATATTTAGATATACAAAAATGTAAGCAATAATAAATGCATAGTCCCATACCAGCATTAGCTTGAGAAAAAAATTAAAAAACAGCTAGTCTTTACCGGGCTCTAGCTTCCCTAGATCACCGTTGTGAATGTTTCTATACTTTGCTATATGTGTGTTTGTTCCTAATGAGTATTTTCCTTCCACGCTTGTTAAATATAAATCATTGCATGTACCACAAACACTTTTTAAATGAAGTTATTTTATTTGAAACAATTTCCAAATGTTGAGAAGTTGCAATAAATAGTACAAATTTCACTTGTGTATCATTCTCTGATTCCGCGGGTGTTAACATTTTAATACAGGTACATAAGCATTCTCCTTCTCTGTATATACATGTAGACACACACATCACACAGAACACACACACATGACATGAAACTGTGTACATATGTAACAGATTTCTTCTGAAACACTTGAGGCAAGTTGGAGATGCTCCTTTACCTCTAAATACTTGAGGGCAAGTTTCCGAAGACCGAGGGTATTTTTTCCCAGAAGCACAGTACAAGGATCACGATCTGGAAATTAGCCTTGTTCCTAGACTGTCATCCAATGCTTAGACCCTATAGGAATTTCAGCAGTTGTCCCATTGATGCTTCTTATGGCAGAACCAAAATGCATTTTGGGTTTTGATCTAGACCTGACGCAGGAGCAAGGGGCTGCCCTTAGTTGTCCGCCCTCTCCCGTCTGTTCTCACCTGCAGCCTTTCCTTAGTCTGTTTTCTTTTGTTCTTGAGTGTTGTGGTTTGTCTCGTGTTTCCTCGCGGGGAGATTAGGACACACGGTTTTTGTCCACGCCACAGCAGAAGCTATGTGATGGCCGCTTCCCGGCACCCTGGAGGAGCCTCGAGGTGCCTGTCTACCTCACTGCCCGTGAGGCTATCTGATCACGTGGTGTGGGTGGTTTCTGCCGGCTGCCTCCGCTGTCAAGTTGCTGTTTTCCTTTTTGTAATTAATAAGTGTCTCATAAGGTGACACTTGGAGACTGTGTGAATATCTCGTTCCTCATCAAAATGAAAAACAATTTAAACGTTTAATAACAGCTTTATTATGGTATTACTATACAACTCACCCATTCAAACTGTATAGTTCAGTGGCTTCTAGTATAGTCGCAGATAAGTGCCACCTCAAGTGTAAGCACACTGATCACCTCAGAAAACCCCGTATCATTGAGCTATCAGCCCATTGTCCCCCTCCCCACTTCTGACCGCTTGGCTCCATGCCACCCTTGAGCCCACCTTTGCTGTCTGTGCATTTCTCTCTTCTGGACCCACGTGAGTGAAATCACAGAATGCATGGACTTGTGTGTCTGGCCTCTTTCACTTAGTATGTCGTTGTCAGTGTTCATTCGGTGTGTCAGTACTTTATTCCGTCTTAGGACCAAGTAGTATTCCACAGAACATTTGGTTTATCCATTTGTCTATCGATGGACATTAGGGCAGCTTCTACTTTTTGGTGATTATGAATAATGATGCTACAAACATTTGTGTACAATTTTTTTGTGTAGATATATTTTTCATTTCTCTTGGGTGTATGCTTAGTAGTAAAGTTGACTAGTTGCGTAGTAACTGTAATTATTTGAGAAACTGCTAGAAACAGCCCATTTTCCAAAGTGGCAGCATCATTTTACCTTCCCCCCAGCAGCTTCTCTGTCAGCAATTGCTAACATCCAACTTCTCGATTCTAGACATCATAGTCGATGGGAAGTGGTATTTCATTGTGATATATATATATACACACATATATATATACACACACACACATATATATATCCCTGATGAGTAATGATGTGTATATTTGCATATCTTCTATTTGCATATTTTCCATGAGGAAATATCTATTCAGATCCTTTAACTATTTTTTAAAATTGGGTTCCTTGTCTTTTATAAGTTGTAAGGATTCTTTACATATTCTAGATACAAGTCTCTTATCAGATATGTGGTTTGCAAATATTTCCTTCCTTCTTCCATCTGTGGGTTTTCTCTTCACTTTTTCGGTGGCTCCTTTGAAGCACAAGAGTTTTAAATTTTGTTAAAGTCCAGTTTATCTAATTTTTCTTTTGTTCCTCATACTTTTGGTGTCATACCTAAGGATGCTTTGCTGAATTCTAGGTCATGAAGATCTACTTGTGTGTTTTCTTCTAAGAGTTTTATAGTTTTAGCTCTTACATTCAGTTCTTTGATTCCTCCATTTTGAGTTAAATTGTGTGCGTGTGTGTGCGCGCGCGCGTGTGTGTGTGTGTGGTGTGAGGTAAGGATCCAATCTCATTCTTTTGTATGTAGCTATTCAGATGTCCCAACACCATTTGTTAAAAAGACTATTCTTTCCTGATTGAATGGTCTTGGCACTTTTTTTTTTTTTTTAAATCAACTGATAATAGATATTTGGGTTCATTTCTAACTCAGTTCTATTCCGTTGATCTGTATGTCTGTCCTTGTACCAGTACCACACTGTCTTGATTACCATTGCTTTGTAGCAAATTTTGAATTTGGGAGGTGTGAGTCCTCCTACTTCATTCTTCTTAAAGGATTGTCTTCGTTATTCGGTGTCTCCTGTGATTCCATATGAATTGTAGAGTCAGGCTGTCAATAACTACAAAGAAGTCAGAATTCTGTTAGACATTGTGTTGAATCTGTAGAGCAGTTTGGGGAGTATTGCTATCTTGACATTAAGTCTTCCAACCCATGAACATTGATGTTTTTCCATTTATGTGGGTCTGTTTCTTACAACAGTGTTTTACAGTTTTCACAGTGTAGTTTTTTACTTGTCTTGTTAAAATTATTTCTAAGTATTTTATTCTTTTCGATGTTATTGGGAACGGAATTGCTTTTTAAATTTTATTTTCAGGTCATTCATTGCCACAGTATACAAATACGATTCATTTTTGTTTATTAACCTGTATCCTTCAACTTTGTTGGACTTGTTCATTAGAACATAGACAAGATAATCTCACCTGTGAATAGAGATGCTTTTATTTCTTCCTTTCCAATCTGGATGTCTTATGTTTCTGTTTCTTGCCTCACTGCTCTTGCTAGAACTTCAGTACAAATGTGGAATGGAAGTGGTGAGAGGGGACATCCTTATTTGTTCGTGATCTTGGGGGAAAACATCCAGTCTTTCACCATTAATTATGATGCTAACCGCAGATTTTTTGTAGATGACCTTTATCAGGTTAAGGAAGTTCCTTCTAGTTTGTTGAGTGTTTTGTTGTTTTTTAATCATGAATTTTGTTGGATTTTAGCAAAAGTTTTTCTGTGTCTATTGAGATGATCATGTGATTTTTGTTTTTCAGTCTATTTGTATGATGTATTACTTAGTTGCTTTTCAGATGCTGAATCAACCTTAATTCCTACCATAATTCTCACTCAGTCATGATGTACAATTCTTTCTATACAGTAGTCCTCACTTATCTGCAGTGAATCTGTTCTAAGATCCCACTGGACACCTGAAACCATGGACAGTGTTGAATTCTATATATACTATGTTCTTTCCATGTATACATACCCATTATAAGTATAATTTATAAATTAGGCACAGTAAAGATTAACAACAACTAATAATAAAATAGAACAATTGCAACAATATACTGTACTATAAGTTATGTGAACGTGGTCTTTCCCTCTCAGAATATCTTATTGTACTGTCTTCGTCCTACTGGTGATGATGTGAGGTGATAAAGTGCCTGTGTGATGAAATGAAGAGAAAGCGAGGTGAATAATGTAGGCATCGTAATGTAGTTTGGGCTGCTGTTGACCTTCTGACAACATGTCGGAAGGAAGAGCATCTGACTCCAAGCTGTGGCTGGCCACAGATAATTGAAACCATGGAAAGCAAATGTACAGATTAAGGCAGGACTACTGTTGTGTTGCTGAATTCATTTTGCTAATATTTTGGTGAAGATTTTTGCATGCATATTCCCAAAAGTTATTGGTGGTGAGTAGCTGGTTTTCTTGTTATGTCTCAGTCTGGTTTTGGGATCAGGGTAATACTGGTTTTATAAAGTGAATTGAAAATCATTCTCTCTCCTCTTACAGTTTTTGGAAGATTTTGTGAATAACAGTAAAGGATTAAATATTCTTTCAATGTTTGATAGAGGTCAGTGATGAAGCCACATCAGCCTGGATTTTCTTTGTGGGCAACTTTTGATTACTAATGCCGTCTCTTTACTTAGTACAGGTGTGTTTAGGTCATCCATTTCTTCTTGCATCTGTTTTAGTAGTTTCTGTTTTTCTAGAAATGTTCTCATTTCATCTAAGTTTTCTAATTTTTTGGTTTAAAATTACGTATAGTATTATTTCATAATCCTTTTTATTTCTGTCGGGTCATAGTAATGTCCCTCTTTCATTTCTAGCTCTAGTAATTTGAATCCTCTCTTTTCTTCTTGGTCATTGTAGCTAAAGGTTTGTCAATTTTGTTCTTTTCAAAGAGCTGCTTTTTGTTTTATTGATTTTCTCTATATTTTTCTGTTCTCTATTTCATTAATTTCCACTGTAATGTTTATTATTTCCTTCCTTCTTCTTGTTTTAGGGTTATTTTCCTCTTTTTTTCCCCTACTCTTAAGGTAGAAGATTAGGTTATTGACTTGAGATTATTTTTTTCTTTTATTTATTTCCTCCTAAGCACTGTTCTTGCTGCTTCCCATATTTTGGTATCTTGTATTTCCTTTTTCACTTATTCTCAGTTTCCTGATTTTCCATTTAAATTCTTTAGCCAGTTTGTTATTTAGGACTTCCTGTGTAATTTACATTTATGAGTTTCCTCCAATTATTTTTGCTATTGATTAATAATTTCATTTCATTGTGTGATTAGATAATACTTTGTAGTATTTTTATCCTTTTATGTTTACTGAAGTGTGTTTTATGGCCTGGAATATGGTCTGTATTAGAAAATGTACCATGTGCCCTTGAGAACGGTGTGTATTCTGTTGTTGGGTGGAGTGTTCTAAGGATGTCTGTTAAGTTGACTTGTAGTGTTATTCAGGCCTTCCATTTCTTTGTTGATATTCTATCTAGTTGTTCTATTCACTATCAGAAGTAGGATATTGAAGTCTTCAAATACTATAGTAGAATTGTCTATTTCTACCTTCATCTGTCAATTTTTCTTTATGTATTTTGGTGCTCTATTATTAGGTGCATCTGTGTTTATAATTGTTATATTTCCTGATACATTGACCTTTATCATTATGAAATGTCTCTCTTTATCTTTAGTGACATTCTTTATTTAAAGTCTATTTTGTCTGATATTAGTATAGTCACTCCAACTTTCTTGTGGTTTTTTGCATGTATTTTGCCCATCATTTTATTTTCAATCTATTTGTGTTTTTGAATCTAAAGTGTGTTTCATGTACAAAATGTTTTTATTTTATATAGTCATATTTATCAATCTTTTACTGCATCTGTATTTTTGAATCATCATAATAAAATTTCTCCCTATACTCATGTTGTAAATGAGTTCACCCACATTTTCTTCTAGTACTAATATGGTTTCATTTTTTATATTTACATCTTTGATCCATTGGAACTTTCTTTGTGTTTGATGTGAGGTGTGGTTGTAATTTAACATTTTTTCCAAATTTTTAGCCAGTTGTCCCTGCAACATTTATCAAAAAGTCTTTCCTTGCCTCAGTGATTTTAGAGGCTATCCTTATCAGATACAAAATTTCCACATATAGCTGCATCTATACCCAAACTTCCTTATCTACTCCACTTCTATGTCTATTAATACACCAGAGCTACACTGTTTTAATTGTGGAGGACTTGTAGTATTTTTAGCATCTGGTAAGGCTTACTTCCCCTTGAGGCTTTTCTTTCTCAGTGTTTTCCCGGCTATTCTTGAGGGCTTATTTTTTCATACGAACTTTAGTATCAATTTGTCTAGCTCTGTAAAATACCATTAAACTTATAAATTAACTTAGGGAGAACTGATGTCTTTATAATATTAATTGTCCTATCCAGCAAGAACTTATATTTCCCCTTTGTTCAAGAAGGCCTTTGTGTTTTGTGTTAGTTTAAAAAAGTTTCCTTATAGCAGTTTTGTGTATCTCTTGATAAGTTTACTCTCCTACATATTATATTTTGTTGTTGCCATTGTGAATAGGATTTTCTCTCTGCTATTGATTTCTTAATGCCAATTTTGTATTCTGCTACTTTATTGAATCCTTGTTTTGATTTGAATTATAAATGTGGGTTTTTTTCCCCAGCATATTTTCTTGAGATGCATCTGTGTGGATGCCTATAGCTCTAGCTTATTTATTTTCACTGCTGTATTCTATTCCATTGTGTGAATATACCACAATATATTTACCTAGTCATAAGTGCATGGACATTTAGATTGTTTCCTATTTGACAAAATTGCTAAGTGGTTTTCCAAAGTTGTTATATCCCTTCTGTTCTCTCATCTGTAGTGTATGAATCCATTGCTTTATGGTTTTGCCAGCATTAACCATTGTCAGTCCTTAAATTTTGTCAATCGTATGGGTAGCAGATGGTGGAGTAATATATGTGTTTTTAAAAGATTTATTTATTTGTTTTAGAAAGAGAGCACACACACTTGAGAGAGTATGTGAGTGGGGGGAGGGGTCGAGGGAGAGGGAGAGAGAGGCAGAGAAACGGAGTCCCCATTGAGTGTGGAGCCTGAATCGGGGTTCCTAAGGATCCTGAAATCATGACCTGAGCCAAAACCGGGAGTCAGAGTCTTGGCTGACTGAGCCACCCAGGCGCCCCTGGAGTAATATGGTTTTTTAATGACTATTCTTAGGCTTTTGGTTCTAAATTAGGACCCAAATGATCCCTTCCACAAGGACCAAGTCTCTGTGGGTTGCAGCCTTCATATGTCCTTCCTCTCAGCATCCTTCCCTCACTCAGAAGTGTTTGGCTCCCGATAGGAATTGGGAACTAGATGACTCTTTCATACCTTTGAGAGAAAGGTACTTCTATAACAACAAGATGTTCAGGCATTAGAGAAGGGCAGCTCAGCCTCAGGCCAGGCATCCTATGGGGATTTCTTTGCTGAGTTAATTGTATTAATCAGTGCTATATGATTATCAACAATCAGCATTTACCGAGTAACAGCTTGAATCTGGCACTTTGCTAGGCTCTGTACAGAGTGTAGTGATGAATTAGACACAGTTCCCACCTTCAAGGGGCTTATAACCTAATTGGAAGGGAAGACATTCTTGCCTCAGACGATACCATTAGGTAACCCCAGCGATGCCCCAGGAGGATGTTATGTGCTAGGTCGCTGATGCAGACAGAACGTTCTACATAAAATGAATGTAAAAAGAAAAGGGCATATTTCTTTCTTCATATCATATAACAAATTCAGTAGCAAAAGCTGTCATTGAGTTTCTTCTTGCATTAAACAGACTAAATTCATCCTAGTAAAAACGCATGCAGCATCTAAAATACCCCTCTGTCTTTCCAACCTGTACAATCACAGATGACTTAAATTTCATCTTTGAGACTGGGTTCACCTAGTGGCTCTTCCCTCTGAGTTCCACCTGATTCCAGAAAAGTGGAATCAACTGTATTCCTAAGTGGGCACATTTCAGGATCCTCTGTCATGAGACCTGGTGGCTGGTCCACTTGTGACCTAGGACCAGATGACTTGCCCTTGCTTCTTATGACCAGATCACTGGCTCTGTGGTTCTCCCCAGGCTGTAATTTATACAGAGCTCCTGGATTGGAGCCCTCAATCTCTTCAACCTTTCTGAGAGTGGCACTGTTCCCTTCCTCTTGGTGTCTGAGCCCTGCTACCTCTCCCGGGCTTCTCAGTGCTGAGGGCCCACATACCTGGGTTTAGGTATTTCCTTGATGAGCAAGTCCCTCATTCTGCTGCCAGCCCAATCCGGGTGTATGACTAAGGTTTGATCACACCATATGGGTAAGAAGTTTCCATGCTCCATAAAGTGCCACCTCCCCCACCCACTTTACGTAAGGGTGACATGTCCCTTTAGAGCTGGATGCCTCGTTCACTATTGCCTGGTCCTGTTGTGGCCAATAGCACACCCTCGAGGCAGCTGGGCAACATTGCAGTTGTAGACAGTTCATGCCAAGCAGTGCTCTAGGGGGAAGCCAGCTGGTTTGTGCAGATATCTTGTCCATAGCCTTACTAGGTCCACTTGCTGGTCTATCAAGCAAACTGGCCCAGTTCATGCTAGTTGGCTTATTCTTTGGCTTCACTTAGTCATTCATTAATTTGTTAAACACATACTGTGGACTTCACTGAAAATTCTGTAATTATCCTGTCAGTTGAAATACCCACACATGCAAAAAACCTCTCTCGCCCCTTACTCCATGGAGCAGTAGGTGTCTTTGAGCATCTGAGAGCTTGCGGGGTTGTTGCCAGGACTTTTCCTGTTTGCCTACCCCTGTGCTAGACAAGGGTACAGGGGTCACGGTCGTGACTTATGAAACAATTTGGCAAATAAAACCAGCCCACACAAACTGACGGGTGAACATGTATACCTCTGTGTTTTTCTATCATGGTTTGGATGAGAAGGGCTTATATTAGCTTCGTGTTCACTGAGGGCTGGAGTGGTTTAGGATTGCTTCCAAAAACTTGAAGCGCAGAACAATGGGTAAACTGTAGACAGACTCTGGGGGACGGCATCATACCTGGGGAGAATAACCCAAGTGTGCTCAGAATGAGTGTAGTGGGCTCTAGAGATACTGAAGAGACCGGCGTGATGGTGTTAGAGGTTTCATGGGTCACATCCTTGGGAATGCCACTCAATTAGTTAGTACTTGGGACCTTTGTATAAGAAGCTGTGTCCTCGAGTAGCCAATGCTGGGGAGAACTGGCTAGCATTGGGCTGTGGTTGACCCTCTGCCCTGGGCAGAGCTAGGGAGGTAGCATAGCCAAGCCCTGGTATGGCCATGATACAGAGATAGCCTTCATCCACAAGTCAAGCCTCTCATCCTTCTCCTCTATGACTGCTGTTTGAGCACTTTTATTTTTTTGTTGAAGCTGTAGGGTAATTACCCTTGTCCTTAATAATTGCATTTGTTTCCTTGATGAGCCGAGATGCTCTAGAGTCTGTGCTGTTAAAAAGAGGTTAGGATTAAGGTTTTCAACCTGCTGCTGGTGTGAGAAGGATATCTCCATGCCAATTACTGTCTCCTTGATAGGATTAGTCACTGTGTTAATTTGCTACTCAGAAAAAAATGCCAAGTTTGTTGTTTTAGACTTTGGCTTTTAAAATATTGCAGATGTCATCTTAAATGCAAATTGTATTTGGTATTAGAGATAACTGTTGATCTATTAACACTTTGGGGTTGATTTGTATCCGAGGCTGTGTGAGATAGAGGAGTCTTGCCCTTGGATCTTTGATGGTGGTTCCAGAAACTGGGAGGGGGAGGCAGCTGTCAAGCCTGTTCCTTGGCACTCTCTTTGAGAGAACTCAGGGCTCCATCAGCAACAGTCTGTTGGAATTGCCCAGAGTAATGCATGAAACAACCTCGCTCCTCAACCCAAGAGCGTTGCTGGTGCTCTCACTGCAGGTCATCCCGGTTGGTGCTGTGAGTGTTGTGTCTCTTCAGTGAGTGTCAAAAGGCCACAGGAGCTCTCAGTCTTTAGGGATTTCTGAGTTGGTGGCACCTCTCCATTTTGGACCAGGAGAGACTAGTCAGAACTAAGGAATAACCTATGTTATATGGCATCTTATTTTTCATTTCTATTTCAAAAGTCCTAATTTTGAAATGATCTCAAAATTTCAGAATAGTTATAGGACTAGTACAAAGAAATCTATGCCCTTCACCCAGATTCCCCAATTGTTAACACTTCATTTTTGCTTTATCATACTTTGTGTGCATGTGTATTTTTTCTGAACCACTTGAAAGTAAGTTTCAGACATGATGAGCATTACTCCAAATGATGCGTATTTCGTAAGAACCAGTACATTCTCTTGCATAACTCAGTACAATGATCAAAATCAGGGAAACAGGATATGATAATCCAATCTAGACTTTATTCCTATAACTGATCACGCCCCAGTAGCGTCCTTTCGAGCAGAAAGTAACCATCATCATCATTGTTGTTACCACCATCATCACCACCATGATTATCTGTTCTAAGTTCCCATCTAAAATCTCACATTGATTTCCGTGTCTTTAATCTCCATCAATCTGGAATAGTTCCTCAGTCTTTGTCTTTCATGACTTTGACAGGTTTTGAAGAATACAGGCCAGTTAGTTATTTTGAACAATGTCCTTCAACTTGGGGTTGTTCTCTATTTCTTTGTAACTAGATTCAGGACATGCATTTTTGGCAGGAAGACCAGAGATGTGACGTTGGGTCCTTCTCGGTGCCTCCTATTCAAAGGTTACCAGCTATACCAGTACTGGCTTTGTTAACTCTGATCTTGGTTAAGATGGTATCTGCTACGTTTCTCCAGTGAGAGGTTATTGTTTCTTCCTTTGTAATTAATTGGTATTTTGTGAGGAGATATTTTATGTGTATATAAATATCTTGTTATTCATTAAACTTTTACCCACTTGTTTTAGCATCCACTGATAATTCTTGTCTGAATCAATTATTATTATAATGTTTTCCAGACGGTGTTTTTTTCCTAAATTTATTGTTTAGTACTTTCTACTGTATTGAAGAGCTTTTGCTTTGTTACATTTATTTATTTACTCATTTGTTTATTTATACCCATATGTACTCATGTATTCCCATTTTAGTCAATGAGTTACATTGACTAAATAAAATTGACTAAGTTACATTCAGTGAGTAATATATTTGTCCAATGGTTTATAATCTAGTTGGTTTGATGGTTAAATTGTCGCAGATTTGGCCACTGGGAGTCCCTTCAATTTAGCTGCTGTGTCTTTTTGACAAATTCCCATAATATTTTTCATATTTTATTATGAAAATTTTCAGACATACAGAAAGTTAACAGATTTTTCTGGTCAACAACCATACCCTTATTACCTACATTTTTAATTTATGTTTTTCCATGCTTGCTTTAATCATACATCTAACCGTCTATCCATCCAGCAATCCATCTTATTTTTAAATTGCATTTCAAAGTACGTTGTAGACATTACTGCCCTTCATTCTTAACCATTTTGGAAGACATATTGTCTAGAGTTCAAAATTTGTTTATAGTTCTTTTATTAGATAAAAATTTACATACAGTGCAATGTACAAATATTAAGTGGACCATTTGATAAGTTTTGATCAGTACATTCACCTAAGTAACTTAAACCCCTATGAAGATGTAGAACACTGCCCTCACCCCCAAGGAAGTTTTTTCATGTGTCTTTCCAATCATTCCTTGTGCCCATCTTCCCCAGGACCTACCACAGTTCTAGCAACATAGATTAGATTCTACTCTAGAATTTTAGATAAATGGAGAATGTATGGTATGTATTCTCTTGTGTGAGGATCAATCATTCTCATCATAATGATTTTCAGGTTTATCCATGCTGTTGATTACATCAGTCATTCATCCCTCATTTTTTTTTTAGCACCTCCTTATTTTCTGGCACAACAAAATGTTCCAAGGTTGCCTTGTACTTTCCTTGTATAAGCCCTGGGTTTAGTTCTCTTCAAGGAGTCCTGGCTCTTTTTAGTAGAGAATGGTTTCTGGATTCCAGGTGTACTCATTGGTATGTTATACTTCTATTCATACTGGTATGTCTTTGTTCCTAGGTGCTCCTTCTCTCTCTCTTAATAGAAAAAGCTAAGAAACAGAAAGTATACACCTATGAGTACATAAACACATATATGTCTACAACTATTTCTACTATATGTGTTCGTGCATGTGAGTATATGTATGTAAAACCATGAGTTCATAATGATACAAATTCCAATCCAGCACTGCTGGTTCATTCTAGTCTTTATCTTTTCATATATGGAACTTCCTTCTCCAATGTGGAGAAATTTTTCTGAATATTTATTCATTTTATAGATCTTAAAATATATATAAAGTAGTTAAATAAGAATTAACCTATACCATGGAAGAAAACAAGTCTACTAACTAGAGTTCAATTTGCATAGGACACTTTTTGTCTTTCATGGGAGCTTGTAAGTTTAAAATACTGTGTTCAAGAGTTACTTGGATTGGTCTCCCTCTCCCGACTTCAGTTTACTCTGGGTTATATAATTTTAGATTTGTGTTGTGTTTGGTTCAATTTTAGGGATCCTCTCCATCCTTGTTGACTTTTTTTTAGTATGTATAACATTAACATGTTAGAAAGGATAAAACTATGCAAAAAAGCTAAGCCCAGAGAAATGTCACTGCCTCCAACCCTCTCATCAGGTAGGTAAACAGTACTTTTTCTCTTTATCTGTCCGGTGTTTCTTTTGCTAAAATAACCAAGTACATGTATATTTTCTTATTTTCTCCTTTATTTCTTACACGAAAGGGAGATGTTCCTTTGCACATTACTTTTTAATTTTAAAAATTAAATATCTTACTTTGAGATGGTTGTTGATTCACATACAATGGTGAGAAATAATAGATCCGTATCCATGTACTCTTTAAAGTTTCCCTAATAGTAATGTCTTGAACGCTCTCGTACACAATTACAGCCAGGCTGTTGACACTGACAGCGTCAAGGCACAGAACATTTCCGTCACTACAGCGTGGGTGTCCCATTTCCCCATCTGACCGCATCCAGTTCCTTCTCTCTGTTAACCCTCTTTAATCCTTTGCCACCATGGATCTGTTCTTCATCCCTATAATTCTATCATTTCAAAAATGTTACATAAATGGAATCACACAGTAAGTAACTTTTGGAATTGGCTATTTTCTCAGCATAATTCTCTGGAGAGTCACGTGGTTGTTGTGTAGCAGTCTTTCTTTCCTCTTGATTGCTGAATGGTGTTCTTTGGTGTGGCTGGACAACGTTTGTGTAGCCACTCACCCACCAAAGGACAACTACCTGTTTCCAGCGTTTTGGCTATTACATATAAAGCTACGATAAACATTTGTGTTTGTCTGGTTTTTGTATGACTGTAAGTTTTCGTTCCTTTGAGATAAAGACCTAATAGTCCAATTTCTGGGTGGTATGATAGTTACATGTTTAGCTTTTAAAGAGTCTGCCAAAGTATTTTTCAAAGTAGGTGTACTTAGCATTCCCAACAGCAATGGACAAGTGATCTCATTTCTCCATATCCCGTCAGCATTTGGTATTGTCCCTCATTTTTGTTTTAGCCATCCTGATAGGTGTGTACTGATATCTCCTTGGGATTTTAACATGTATTTCTTTAATGACTAATGAAGCTGGACATCTTTTCATGTGTTTGTTTGTCATTGGATATTCTCTTTGGTGAAATATGTGTTTGTGTCCTTTATCCATTTTCTAATTATTTAATTATTTTTTACTGTTGAGTTTTGAGAGTTCTTTATATATTCTAGATACTAGTCCCTTGTCTGAAATGGAGTTTGCAAGATTTTCTCTTACTCTGTGTCTTGTCTTTTCGCCCTCTTAGCATCATCTTTCACAGAACAAAGATTTTAACTTTGTTGAAGTCCAGTTAGTCAAACTTTCCTTTTATGGATTGTGCTTTTGGTGTTAATGTTGGGAATTCTTTGTCTAGCCTTAGATCTTCCAATTTTCCCTATGTTAAGTCCATCATTTTTTTTCCGAGTTAAATTTTATATTAACTTATTAATGAGTAGAATGGACTTAGGTTGAGTTGTCTTTCCTTTTTTGTCTCTCTCTCTCTTCTTTCTTTCACCCATGGATGTCCAATTACTGTCACAGCAGTTGTTCAAGGCTGGCTTTCCTTCCATTGAATTAATTTTGCACATTTGTCATTGATCAGTTTGGCATATTTGTGTGGGTCTATTACTGGACACTCTATTCTGTTTCATTTTCCTTATGTAATTCTTTCTCTGCTAACACCACACAGTTTTGATAACTGAAGCTATATAATAAGACTTCTGTTCTAATACTTCCTGCCTGTTTGTCACTCTTATTTTGCCAATTTGTGCTTTCTCATTCTTTTATTAAATTTAGCTAGTGGTTATCCTATTTTGTTGATTTTGTTGAAATATCCAGATTTTTAACTTATCAGTTTAATCTACCTCATTAATTTCTGCATCTAACTTTCTTTTTCCTTCTTTGTGCTTTTATTGTTATTCTTCTTCTTCTAGGTTTCTGAGCTTGGCACTTAAATTTTTTTAAATTAACATATAATGTATTATTTTTTTCAGGGTCACAAATCTATGATTCATCAGTCTTACACAATTCATAGCACTCACCATAGCACATAACTCCTCAATGTCCATCACCTAGGCACTCCATCCCTCCCACCTTCTCCCTTCCATCAACCTTCAGTTTGTTTCCTGAGATTAAGAGATTAAGAGTCTCTTATGGTTTGTCTCCCTCTCTGGTTTCATCTTGTTTCATTTTTCCCTCCCCCTATAATCCTCTGTCTTGTTTCTCAAATTCCTCATATCAGTGAGATCATATAATTGTCTTTCTCTGATTGACTTATTTCACTTAGCATAACAGCCTCTAGTTCCATCCACTTTGTTGCAAATGGCAAGATTTCGTTTTTTTTGATGGCTGCATAATATTTATATATATATATATATATATATATATATATATATATATATATATTTATATATATATATATATATATATATATATATATATATATATATATCACATCTTCTTTACATCTTCTTTATCCATTCATCTGTTGATGGACATCTAGGTTCTTTCCATAGTTTGGCTATTGTGGACATTGCTGCTATAAACATTCAGGTGCACATGCCCCTTTGGATCACTACATTTGTATGTTTGGGATAAATACCCAGTAGTGCGATTGCTGGGTCATAGGGTAGCTCTATTTTCAACTTTCTGAGGAACCTCCATACTGTCTTCCAGAGTGGCTGCAACATCGTGCATTCCCACCAACAGTTTAGGAGGGTTTCCCTTTCTCCAAATCCTCGCCAGCATCTGTCATTTCCTGACTTGTTAATTTTAGCCATTCTGACTGGTGTGACCAAAATCACTGTGGTTTTGATTTGTATTTCCCTGATGCTGAGTGATGTTGAGCACTTTTTCAAAAAAAGCACTTTTTTGTCTATTGTTGGCACTTAAAATTTTTAATTATTCCTTTTTCGGAAGCAGCTGGGTGGCTCAGTTGGTTAGGCATCTTGATTTCAGCTCAGGTCATGATCTTGGGGTCATGAGATTGAGCCCTATGTTGGGCCTCAAGCTCAATGGGGAGTCTGCTTGAGATTCTCTCTCCCTCTGCCCTTCCCCCTCTAAAATAAATGAATAAAAATATTTTAAAAATATAATTTTTATTTCCTCCATTTTTATTGAAATACTTGTTGAAGGCTATGAATTTTATCTGATTGCTGTTTTAAATATGTCCCATAAACTCTGATAGGTTATATATATATATATATATATATATATATGAATTTCTGTTATTTTAGTTTTCATTTTTTTTTAAGATTTTATTTATTTGACAGAGAGAGCTCACAAGTAGGCAGAGAGGCAGGCAGAGAGAGAGGGGGGAAGGCAGGCTCCTTGCTGAGCAGAGAGCCCGATGTGGGGCTCGATCCCAGGACCCTGAGATCATGACCTGAGCCGAAGGCAGCGGCTTAACCCACTGAGCCACCCAGGCACCCTAGTTTTCATTTTTTAAAAATTATTTTCTAATTTTACTATACCATGATCAGAAAGTATTCTGTCATCTTTCTACTTTAGGAAGCACTGATTATTTGTCACTTATTTTTGTGGATATTCTATGAATTTTTAAGCACATTCTCTAATGTCAGATATATAAATATCTCTGTATAACCTGGCCTATTGATTATGGGTTTAGGACTCTGTATCCTTACTTACTTTTTGGCTAACTGGTGTCTTTTATGCTGAAAGTGGTATTTTTTTAAAGATATTTATTTATTTATTTGACAGAGATCACAAGTAGGCAGAGAGGCAGGCAGAGAGAGAGGAAGGGGAAGCAGGCTCCCCGCTGAGCAGAGAGCCCGATGCGGGGCTCAATCCCAGGACCCTGAGACATGACCTGAGCCGAAGGCAGAGGCTTAACCCACTGAGCCACCCAGGCACCCCTGAAAGTGGTATGTTAAAGCGTCCTGTATGAGAATGTTTCCATCTATATTTCCTTTCATTTTCTACAATTTGTACTTGTAATTGCAGTTGTAGTCTTGCTTGGTGCTTAGTAATACTATTATATTTTTATGGTCAAGCATGGGGAGATTTCTAGCAACAGAAAAAGTCTGTCAGAAGCTTTATTCTTCCAGGTCAACTTACTGTACTTTGTCTGATACCAAGACTGTAATACTCATTATTATTTCCATTTGCTTTGCTTATCTCTTTGTTTTTAGCCTTTCTGAATCCCTTTTTAAAAGCGCACCTCAGTGTACAACATGTAGCTGGATCTTGTTTTTTTAAACCAAATTGAAAATCAGTTTCTTTTCAAAGGTGATTTAAGCCCATTCACAATGATTTCTATGTCCCATATTTATAAGATTTATAATATACTTGGTCTTAACATTTTCATAATATTTTGTATAATAAATACTATGTATTATGTTTTATTGATTATATTTTTGCTTTGCGGAATGCATTTTCTTTGTTCATTTATTGACTTTCTTTTGATATTTAAGACGTTTTTATTTTCATTTGAATGGTGACCTTTGTCTTTATTGCATTTTAAAAATTCCCTTAGTCTCAGTAAACTTCTACGGTCTGGCTTGTCGTTTGCTGATGGGTCCTTTAACTCCCTGTACAGCCACCTTGGGTACAATGTCCTACACATCCATGATGGGGCTTATTCTGTTTTGTCTTCTTCTTGTTGTCTACCGTTTCAAAGATTTTATTTATTAGAGAGAGAGAGAGAGAGTGTGTGTGTGCATGAGCGGGGGCAGGACCAGAGGGAGAAGGAGAGGGAACCCCAAGCAGTCTCCATGCAGAGCGTGAAGCTGGATGGAGGCCTGGATCTCGCAACCCTGAGATCACCACCTGAGCCCAAACAGTCAGTCCCTGAACCCACGGAGCCCCTCAGGCGCCCGGTCCAGCATTTCATAGTTGCATGCTTTGACCTGGCATGTAACATCTCTGTGTTTTCCTTCTGCCCTTACTTCCACGTGTAACTTGGATCTGCAGTTGAATGTATGCTGTGTTTCCCACACGTCCCGATGCCACACAGCCCCCCGTCTCCGGTAGACGAAGTCAACGCTCTAGGAGATGACCCAAGTGGGCGCAGGCTACGTTCCTCCCTCAGTCCTCACACCTTTAAGGCTCTGTTTCTACAGCTCAGATTTTTGAAGATCTGCTTTGCTGGATCTAAACCCTTCAGTTCACAGCTTCTTGGTCTGACTTTGGGGAAAATGCGGCCCCGTCGCCCGCCGGCCCGGCCAGGGCAGCCTGGGAGCGGTGTCGCGCGCCTCTGTCCGCCTCTCCTGCCCTCCCCAGCTCTGGGGTCTCCTGGTTCGCGGGCTGAGATGCATCTTTGGGGTTTTTCATTCCATTTGCGGTGCTGTTTCCGTTTGTACTCCTGCTTTGTGGTTGCACTTTTTGGAGGACTTGTCATCAGCTGGAATATTTAGATTCCCGTTTTCATCTTCCTTCCAGTGTAGCCTTTACGCGGACGAGGACGCTCACACCTGTGCCTGGCGGCCCGCCGGCTGCGCCTGGTTTCGGTGATTTTTGGTTCAAGAGCCCCCTCTGCTGTCAGTGCAGGGTAGCGCAGGCTCTTGAGCCGTGGGCTTCTGCGGCCGCAGGTGGACAGAGGTGAGGGCGGCAGTGTGTGCCCTTGGATTTAGCTGATTATTCTTCTTGCTTCGCGCGGATTCCCGCGTGTCTGCCTCCTGCCCTCCCCGCTCCACCGCAGATTCCCGAGTGGTGCCCACCCCCTTCCTCGCCATCTCCTTCCCTTCCCGAGCTGCCTCCGGGGGCCGGTGCCCACAGCGCCCCTTCTCTCTGGTCAACGTTCTGGTCCCCTCTGCAGGCCTGCGTGTTTTCACACTTGTGGTGTAGTTTCTCTTTTTTCGGGCAACTTTAATGGATTCTTAAGCCCCCTGCTCTCTGCTTGGGGATTGTGTGTGGTGTTACTGGTTCTTCTTGTTGACCTGGGTCGTTCTTGGAGCGCGGAAGGGGAGGTGGGATTTTTGTGATCACAGTTATCTTGGCTACCGGGAAAACCCCTACGCAGCATTTAAGAGATGGTGCGGTTCCCTCGATTTCAAGTGCGATGGGAGCCCAAGTCTGTTATTAACAGAGTATTTTCTCTTTAATTGTACACAAACACATCTTGAGGACATGCTTGAAAAGGTATGCTCTCTTAAGAAGGTGAAGCACCCCCCCGTAAGCTTATTTCCACCCCATCTGTGGAGCCGGCCGGCTCTCAGAGACACTGCCGGGGAATATTGAGGGGCTGGTCTCAGGGAGACTTTGCCTGGTGCTGTGACACACTGACGGAAGCCTGGCCATTCTGTTGCCAGAGCTGAGGGTGAGCTGGTGGCCTTGACGTGTCCATCTCTGCCGAGGAGAGACAGCTCACCCTCCAACCACGTGGGGCCAGAGTTTTTGCGCAAGGCCTGCGGCCCAATCTGATTCAGCTCTCCATGGTCCGGGGGCAGCTCAGTGCCTGACAAGGCAGACGGCCTAAGAACGTTTGCAGAAGGAATCTGAGTATCTTCATTCTGAAAATAAACCACTTCTGCGCTAGTGTAATAGAAAAACCCAGGCCCGCTCACAGGAGAGGAAAATCTGGGGAGGGAGTCTGTTCTTGGGGTGGAGTGGAGGAGTGGAGAGAGGTGGGGTGCTCCGGGCAGCTCTGGTCACAAGCCCACCTCGGAAGGGAGCTTCCCGGCACTGCCAGGAGCAATCTGGACTGCTGTCCCGCCCTCCCATGGGCATGTGGATCCTGGCCTGCCCGTTTTCTCTCTGGGTTGATACCCTTCTTCCTGGCACAATGAGTGCTCCCAAGAGCACCGGGATCTGTCTCCTCGGGGACCACTGATGGGTTTGGTCACTTGGGGGCCTCAGTTTGCTGCCCCGTCTTCTCGGTGGGTTCCAGAAAAGGGGGCCACCTCACTTCCATGGCTTTGGACCCCTCCATGGGAGGGACAGGTGCCTCCGAGAGCCTCTCTGAAAGCACGTCACTTAAGTCTGAGCTGCCTTTTCAGAATGAGTGGTGGTGTGAAGCTGAGTGGAACAGAGAAGAAGGGTTCCTCTCCCTGAGGAGGCCCCTGTGAGTCAGCAGGCAGTGGGTCAGGCTCTGAGTCTGTGTTCCCGTGTCCAGACAGCCCCTTCCACTCTCTCAAGTCCAGTACCCCCATTCCCAATTTTGGGCGTCAACCCCCCAAACTCCCAGACAAGGGGGAACCAGTCAAGACCAGGAGGCCATGTTTCTGAGGAGTTGTTTCCATCCTTAAGACCTCTGCCTCGGCTTTCCCCGCCCTCAGACCGGACCAGCCTTCCTGTCTCACGTCTGGCCAGTCGGCACTGGAGTGAGCCCTGCCTGGGAGCTCCTGCGGGGCCCGCCAGGTCGGAGAGCCAGAGGCGGGAGGCCCTGAAAGGCCACACGGGGACGCACGTGGTGGCCATACGGTTAATGAATGGTCTGTTTTCCTCAGAGTCCATCGTGGGGAGCGTCAGAGGCAGCTCCGGAAGGTTTGATGCCATATGAGAAGCTTTGGTGATGGCACAGGGTGACACTGTGGCTTTTCTTCTCCCAGAGCCTTGTTTCGTGTCTTTAGACAGAACTGTCATTCATGGCATCGACTGTGCGTTTCCTCACTGTCTCTCTCACGCACCGACCGCTACCGTCTCCTGCCTTGTGCCCGGAACTGTGCTAGACACTGAGAACCCAGCATAGGCCCTTAGCGCTTGCCTTCAGGGAACTTCGAAGAGCAGGGCGGCCACTGTGACTTCTGGGGACTCACAGTCTGTTAGCTTTTGAAGGAGGAAGCCTGTCCAGAATCAAACCGGTTCAAGTTTGCTAAACTGAAAAATGTGCAGATTTTTTGGCTACAGAGGCTACATTTTCTTATGGTGGAACAGCAGAGCCATGGGTCCGCTGAATGGGGGCACCCCAGGGTCACGGTTGAGAGCACAGACTTGCATTTAGACTGAAGTGGGTTCGATCCCAGCTCTGCTGCTCATGGCTATGGCATTGGGATCCTGGGATCCCATGAATCGCTAGACTGGTTTTCTCCTAAGTAGTTTGGGGGTAAGGATGCTAGCTAGCCTCAGTGGGAGGATTAAATAAGGTAAAGGAATTGGTGAGGTTTACCGCATGGTCGGGAAGGATGGTTATGGCTTCGTGCCCTCTGGTAGCCCCCACCTGTGCACACGCAGGCACACTCACAGGTGTCTGCACACACATGACACAGGCTTCCCATGGCCCTGCCCTGGGAGGCAGCAGGGATTTTCCCTTTCGGAAGTTGTCTGAACTGCCGGCTCCCCAGATGGGGAGGCAAGACTCTGACCTGCTGCAGTGGGTTATCGAAGGGCTTTGCCGCAGACACAATGTGCAGGGTTCTAATAACGTCAGATCTGGGAAATGGACCAAGCACGATTTCCAGCTAAATGAAACACTTCGGGGCTATCAGCTAAATAGATGATGCTTTTGAGAAAGTCCCTTGAGTGTTATGGCAGGGAGGCAGGGCACAGGGCTGGGCCAGCTGCTTGGGTGCTGCTGGCTGCAAGGGGCCTGACTTCCTGTCTCAACCCCGCTTCTGGGGAGCAGAGATCTGATCGATATGGAACCCCTGATCGTCCGCCCTGCTCCTCATTCCTCTCCCTCCCATTCCCATTCTCCCTCCCTGTTGCCCGAGACTCTGGCAACTACGGAGTTTTAATTAGGTAAGTCACGCTGCTTCCCTAGCCCGTCCCTCTCCCCCTTGTGAAACGGTGGCTGTGCCTCGTGGGAGGGGGAGCTCGGGCTTTTGTGGGCTGGAGGGGGTCATGGATCCAGGGCCCTCCCTGGAGCACCTCGACACTTTGCTCTTTGCTGGGAGGGGCCTGGCTGCCATCTCTGTGCTCTCTGCAGAGAAATTTGACAGATAATTCCTTCTTCGTAGCACTGTCCCACGCTGGGCAGGAAACGCCCACTGGTCTTCCCGTATCATGAAGGGAGCTTGTGTTAGGCCAGCTTCATGGTCCCCGATCTTGGCTCCACCATGTCCTGGCTCTGCAGTCGTATAGGCTTGTCCTACAGAGCCTGGTTTCCTTCTTCCCTCCTCAAACGTGGCGTGAGGATGCAGTGTGACGCCTGTGAGGGGCCCAGTATGCTGCCTGGGACAGAAGAAGGGATCAGAGGATACGAGCTCGCCCGCCATGCCAAATCTTTCCTCTTTCTTAAGATCTCAGAGCCCGTTCCTTCTAGATCTTCTTTCCCTGCTGACCAGCACCCTCATTCCTCCCTGCCCTTGCCAGCCACCCTCTCAGTACATTTTATCATGGGTCACAGCTCAGACTTCCATCTTGTCTTTTCTTTCTTATCCACCCACCCACCCACCCACCTCCCCATCCACCAATTCACCTGTCTACCTACACATCTACTCCCCCTCCCACCCACCCACCCCCACACCCACCTCCCTCCCCACCCCCCTCTCCCTCCATCCATCCATCCATCCATCCACCTATTCACCTATTCCTTCCTTCCTTCCTTCCTTCTACCCACCCACCCATCCATCCACCCATTTATCCGCCCATCCATTACCCACTCACCCTTCCATCCTCACCTGCTTCCTTGCTTCCCTCATCCAGTTTATTGGCCTTTCCTGCACACAGATGCCAGACTGTAGGGAGGGAAATGGGTCAGTCTTCGCTTTCACGAAGCTTACAGTCCCGCAGAGGATAGAGACATGGAATAGGTGTGTGCGCATGCATGTGCATTTGGTGGGGGTGGTTCTGAGCAGGGAGAGTAAGGACTGTGTGGGAAATGCATAGAAGGGTCAGCCTCCAGGTCCAGCAGAGTAAGGAAGGCTTCACGAAGGAAGTGACTCTCCTTGACTGTATATAAGCAACATGAAGACAGGGGTGGTGGCTTTCAAAGCCTTAGAAAAGCAGCCACATCAGTAGGCAGCCGATTGAGTGCCTGTTATTTATATGAGGTTACAAGGATTTTTGACTAGGTTTACGAAGAGGGATGGAAATGCAAAATGAGTAGTTCTGCAAGGTGATGGTTAATAAATGCTTGTTCACCGAGTACGCGGGTGAATGTGCCTTTACCAGCTTATATTTGTGAAGAAATGCTCCCAGCACATGTTAAATCTGACTCCTTGTGCAGAATAAGCTTAAGAAGGGCTCATCTGAGTTTTCACTTGACTCATGAATATGTAAGCAAGTTTCCTTTTAATCTCCAACTTTATTTTATTAGATGCATTTTAATTTATTGGATCTAAGTTTTTCATTTGGATCGATGAAAAATTTAATGAAGGCGTCATCCATCTTCCATATGTCGGGTAGAGGGAAGATGAGGTGGTCCAGCCAGTGAGGTCCTGAGGGCGAGACTCCTGAATAGCCAGCTCAGGGAGCTGCTGGGCTGTGATGGCAGAGAACAGTCCTAATCACAATCACAGGTTTCTATGGTACCTTGACTGTGCGGCACCTTTACGTAAAGCTGGAGAGCTCAGACTTTCCCGCCGCTCCCCGAGGGGGAGAGAAGCCGACTCCCTGCAAAGTAGGGCCATAGGTCTTGCCGGCCTCGTTTTACAGCAGGAGAGGCTGCGGGTTTGGTTGGAAATGTAATCGCTGCTAAGGTCAGGCTGCAAGCCCATGGCTAAGGCGCCTGATGAGTTTTCCGAGGGTTGGTCTACATTTGCGCTGGTCTGCGGGCTCCCATTCTAGTTGGCAGGGCACCGCCATGGGTGGCTCAGCTCCCACCCAGAAGAGAAGAGAAGAGAGAAGGAGGGAGAAGAGAAGCCAGCAGCTGGAGGGTCCCCATGTGTTCACACTCCCAAGGAGGCCCAGGGTAGAAACGTTTTCCAAAATGATTTCCCACTTGCTAAAATTAATTATTGAAGGAGCTCTGCCATGTAGCGGTTTATCTTTAGACATCATCATCCTTGTGGATGGCAGCACAGAACTCCCAAGGCCTCTTCTTCTGCCGCTCATGGGGGGTCCTGAGGCCCCGCTGGTAGGTCGGAAGCATGGAGGGAAGGGTCCTCTCTCCTGGAGTCAGGTGATCGTCAAGGGCAAGGCTCTGGGGCCAGTGAGGCACTGGCCAAGGCTCCCTTGGGGCTCCTCCACGGGAGCGTTTGGTGTGAGCGTGTCCCCTGCTGGCCCAGGCCCTGCGTATCAGCTCCTCTGTGTCCTTTGGACGGACTCGCGGCACTGTGCCTGCCCCACTGCAGCCTCCTTTGCTGCCTGCGGACACGGCTGCTGCTACGGCCAGGCCTGGTTTCTTCACACCGTGCGCGTCGCCATCTGCTGCTACGGCCAGGCCTGGTTTCTTCACACCGTGCGCGTCGCCATCAGCCTGTCCAGCGGAACGCCTCGAAGTGCCTTGACCTGCCACGCCCACAGGGAGGGTGGAGGAGAGTCTAGACGTGTCAGGAAAGAGCCCAAAGGTGCCAGGTGAATGGGGCAGCTCAGACTGGTGCAGCACCCACCAAGAGCCAAATCTTTGATTCCCCTGCAAAGTCCCTCCTCTCCCATCACCCTCTCTCCCTGCCCCCACCAGCAGTTTCCCCAAAACTTCTCTGACTAGGAGTGGGGATTCGTTTTCTATGACACTGGATTTCTGGAGCTTGGATCTTCTCGGGAAGTCAAGTCACGCAGAGGAGGGGCGAGTTTAGCGCCGCGGAAACTGCCAGGCGGCTGAGAAACTAGAGAAATGCAGAGGATCCCCAGGACGCTCGGCTCCATTTCTGGGCTTCACTTCTCTACCTGGGTCTCCTCTCCGGAGAAGGCCACAGTCAGATGTGCAGACTTCCGTGGGCTCTGAGTCCTCTCCAGCAGAGAAATCTGGGGTCTGCTCTCTCTGAGGAAGGCTCTGTTCCTTCCCTAGAAGCTGGCAGGACAGCCCCCCCCCCCCCCATTTTTGAGTCCTTTTCCACAAATGGCCTTGTGCACCAGGGACCCCTGCCACTTACCTCCTTGTGGACTTTTGGGAATCCGCCCCTAACAAATGTGAGGTTGTTTCTATGTGGGACCAGTGTCCCTGGGAACTTTCTGCACTTGTAATCCCCTATGATAAGGGGCACCGTGAAGAGTGACTGAGAAGATGTGGTTGTTGTCTCTCGCTCTGAATGGGGTCAGGTGCTACTGTGTGTTTCTCACCCTGACCCCCGCGCCAGGAGTCCTTGCGCAGAGTCTCGCACACAGCAGGCTGAGGGCCTCTGCTGGCTGCCGGGAAAGTAGGGCCCGAGGCAGGAGCCCCGAGGTAGAACTTTGTGCCTCAAGCCTGCCTTAAGGTCATCGCTGGTCTTTTTACCTCATCCTCGCACCTACCTGGCTCCCCTGGCAATAAAACATCGTTTTCTATTAAATGATGTGTCTGACATTTACCAAATTTTTATGTGACAATTTAGAAGGAACTGGTTGCATTAAACAGCCTTATTAATATTGCAGTATCATGATTAGGGGGAACATCATGGTCGTTAGACCATAGGGCCAGATTTACGAGCTCTAGAGAGAGGAGGCAAAGAGGTCTCTGTTGACCAAAACGCCTTCAGCACAATTCACGGTATGATTAATGAAAGTCAGAGGCGCATCCCCTGATAAGGATGCAGCCCTACACTGTGCTGAGAGCACCTTGGAAAGTACGGATCGCACATCTCCGTCTGCGGAAGGCACGCGGCCAACTCGCCGTGTTGTAGCATCAAGGGGAAAGCCACATCCAGGCGGGTCTGAGGCAGATGAGATGGACCCTTTCCGACGAGTCTTCTGGTGTCCTTGGACTCTGAGTCTCGGTGTGCGTCATGACTGTCTTCTGGGGCAGGGTCAGAGGGCGAGCAGCATAGGACAGGGATAAAAATGTGTGCCTGGGGTGACACTTGCCTACACGGGAGGCCGGTGTCACCCATAACTGCCGTGTGGCCTTGGGCAAATTGTCTAGCCTCTGTAAACCGGGGTGGACCCCTCCGTGAAGAAGAATGGCAGGACCACCCACTGCCCTCAACCAGCGTCTGACGCTTCCTTCCTGCTCAGTGTGTGTTGGCCCCTCCAGGGGTTTGAGGAGGTCTTTACAGATCCTCTCTGCCCCCAGGCCTCCTTAGGAACCCACTGGAGATATTTTGGGAGGCTCACCATAGTTAATGTGCCTTTACGGGTCTATAGGAGACTCCAAATCACAGGATATGGCTCCTGCCTGGGGTTCCCAGGCTTCTGGGGAGGCAGGCATGTGGAACTCACTGGAATCAAACAAGGACCAGTGCAAGGAGGGTCCAGATGGAGGCCCGTGTTGCGCTGTGGAAGGGCAGAACTGGTGATATTTAATTCCGTGGAGGGAGACATTGAGAATGTAGCATTTGAGATAGGCCTTGAAGAACCCAACTGGATTTTGGCTTTGGCCAGGGGTGGAAGAAAGGGACTTTTAGGCTAGGATGATACCCTGTACAGTGACACAGAGACCCGAGGATACATGTTGTGCAGGGGACCCATTGGGGCTGGGTCCCTGGTGCACAAGGCCATTTGTGGAAAAGGACAGCGAAGCAGGCTGATCCCAGTTGGCAGAAGGCTTTGATGCCAGCCTAATGAATGCCTCATTCAGTGTGCTGTGTGTGATTGGGACTTGAAGGTCACGCTGGAGCAGGCGAAGTGGGGCTGGTGCAGTCCTGTCCTAGGGTGGGCAACCAGAGTGCCTAGGGTGCCAGTAGAGGCGGGAGGTGAGAGCAGGGGGTGGGGGACAGTGATGCAACATCACCTCCCTGTTTTGTGTCCTGATCGTCCTGGTGGAAGCCTGATGCTTGCAGAGTACTTTACAAAGGTCTGCAGAGATCGGTGAGATGTGACCTCTGTTCCCAAGGGCCCCAGAGGGTAAGACTCAACCCTTGAGTGCCCGATGGTGAGGCAAGGTCTACAGACTCTGGGGTGAGGAATGGGGGTCTGGGGTCAGGCAGGTGGGTGAAGAAGGGGAGGGGAGGGGGGCAGGAGTGTGGACCTAGAGGGGTGCCAAGCCCTTGTACAGATGGCAGGGAACAGCATAAGCATCCCTAAAAATTCAATTTTCCAATGACAGAGAGTTTTCTTTTTTCTCTTACTATAAAACAGTACATGCTCCTGTGGACAGATTAGAAATACAGGGAGGCAAAAGGAAAAGAACAGATCTTTGAAGTCCTACAGGCATAGCTAAACATTGCTCATGATGTGGGGCCTGACATTCATTCTCGCTTTCATCCAAATGTTTCTTCTAAGGGCTTTGAGCTGGTTGAGGCCCAAAGCATGGTCCTTTGAGGCCTCAGTGGGCAATTCCCAGGGGCCCTCCAAGTTCAGGGATGGAGCATTGGTGTCACTGGAGGCTACTAAGCCCAAGCAGCCAGGTGGAGTGTGCCATGGAAGCCTCTGGAGCTGGCGCTGGGTGCTCAGAAGGAAGGCTCCCTCCCCTCAGCCTGGAGAAAGCTCTCCTGGTGCTCCTGTGGCCTGAAACCCTGGTTCAGAGGTATAGCAGCTTCAGGATTCACAGCCCCAGGCTTTGGTTGCAGAGCCTTGCTGGAAAGCCAGATGAGCCCTCGCCAATTAAAGGGAGCTTCTGGGAAGCAGGAAAGAGGGTTAGGGTCAGGGATGAGGGGTGGAGGGGAAGGAAGCTGTCTTTGAGGGGACCCAGCAGCTCCTGGCTCTGGCCCCAGGCACTTGAGGCCACTTAGCATCCCTGTGTTCTCCCTGATGGCTCCTCTGGGCTAACCCCTCTTCCCCGCAGTCCTCCCCAGGCTGGCCGTTGCTCATGGAAAAGCTCCTTCCCTGCCTGTCTCCCACCATCTGGAACACCCCCCCTGAATGCTCTCCCTCATCACCCCTCCATCTGTACCAAAAGTAATTTCCCTGATTCTGTTATCAATCCCAGCAGCGTTTACCGGGGTGTCTTCCGTGTGGGAGAAGATCGTTGTTCATGTCAAGATGGAAGTGAGCGCTGCGGGTCGTGGCCTTGGGTGGAGGTTATCACTCCGGCTTCTCTGCCCTAGAGCCCGAGCCTGAGAGACTGCGGAGAAAGTAATTTCTTGGCCCAGGTAAAGGGCAGCTCAGATGATTTCTGGATGCATCCTGCAGCCCCTGGGCTCCACGCCAGTTGGCCACTGAGACCTGCTGCCTGTGACTTCTCTGAGAGCCCAGGGCTATGGCCATCAAGGCCTGTCCCGTGGGCAGACAGCATCTCTCCTTCCTAAAGTTCCCTCCCTGAGCTCAGAACGACTTGTCTCCAGGCCTGCTTGTGGTGGGAGCCTCAGCAGCCGGAGGGGGAGGGACACTTCAGTGCCTGGGCCATGGCAGGCCGAAGAGAAGCCGTCCTGGGGACCCCAAGTAGCTGCATTCAGCATGAAGAGGCAGCTTGGGTCACATGGCAAGGAGGGACTCCCAACTCAGGGTGCCCTGGAGCCCTCTGTGCGGATGGCGTCTTCGCCCCGTGATGATGGGGTTGAGGTCGGGACAGGGCCAACGCTGTCTGGGCCGGGGGCCGGGGACAAAGGCCAGGCAGGAGAGAGGAAGGAAGCAGGTAAGCTGGCTGGGCGGGACGGTTCTCAGCCTCCTGGGCCCCCCCGGGCATGCTTCACCTGTTCTGCTCTGCGAGAGTTGTGTGATGTTTTCGATCAGAGTCAGCGGCGTGACTGCCTGGAGATGAGATGGGTGGGGGCGGAGATCACTTTCCACCCCCCAGCCCCCCGTATCTGACGGACCAGGGGCTGACTTCATTCTCCAGCTTGCAGCTCAGGGACCTTGAGGCATTTGTCCCCTCTGAGACGCAGTCTGCTTCTCCCCAGAATGGGGAGCCAGCGGCAGCTACCTGTCAGGGCTGTGCAGGTGGAAGGAGAGGACTCCTGTGGCCCAGATAAGCCAACAGGGCCCCTGGCTTCCCAGAGGCTACCCGAGCAGGGACAGCTCAGCCTGTCAAGTGTCACAAGGGGGGACCCACAGGGCGCTGGCGGAAGATGTGTTGGGGCTAGCATTGTGGGGAGACCCCTCCCCGTGGTGGTGGGCCCCACAGAGAGAGGAGGGCCCATTGAAGGACTCTGGGGCTGAGTGGTCCTTCTTGCTGGGCAGAAGCTGGCTGCCATGCTGGAGAACACAGCCTGGGTGACCAGCACACGCAGGGATGGTCTCCCTGGGTCCATCTGTGGCGTCTGAGCCAGGGTGCCCCAGACCCCTGGGCCCGGCTGTGCCTGTGCTGGATGCTACTATCAGCCTGGGCAGGGCTGGCCCTGAGCTCCCGCTGGCAGAATAAACCAGCCTTCGTCCTGGCTATTCCGTTTGCTTTGGAGTCAGAAGCGTGATTTACTCTAGAGAGCGCTTTTATGGTTGCTACTGGGGAAAAAAAAAGTTACTAGACAAAACAATTCTATTTTAATGCACAGCATTTCAATCTTGGGTTATTTTCTGTAGAGCACTTGCCCATGTATTGACAGATTCCCTTGCTAGACTCTAAGCTCCCTGAGGACCAGGACCAGCCTGCCAGCGGCTCCCCAGGGCCGATAGTGGTGCCTGGCATGGAGGGAGCCCTTGGAAGCGAGTGGAGAGCCAGAGAGCCTGGTGTTGGCAGTGACCTCTTCGTGTCTCCCCGGAAGGTGGCCCTGCCTGATGTTTACACAGCTCCCCCTTGGCAGATCTTCCGTCTGCCCATCTTTCTCTTAATAGTTATGGATTATAGAAAAGAAGAACAAAGCCCATTAAGAGGTTCCCCTACATTTGATTTGAGGAAGTTTTCATCAGAACGGTTCCATTTATTGGCCTTTAGCGTACAGCCTTATTCCCTTCCCTCAAAACGAATATTGCCTTGTCTCCTTGAGAAAAATTGATTTCACCCAGGAAGGAGAAGAGCAAACTCCCTCCTCCTGCTTTTCTTCTTCTTTTTTTCCCCTCCCACTGAGACAGAATTTATCTCCTAGGTGGGGGGGGGGGGGAGGAACAGGAATAATTGGACCAGAAGCTAATTCCCAGAGATTCATTGTCTCGAACGCTCCCACCAGAATGTGGGACGCTTGCCTTGAGTCGCATGCTAATGATAAATGACAACCCTAACAGACCGTCACATTGAGATGTTTAGTCCTTCCTGCTAGGAGATGACACATTAATTTTCCCTCAGATTTACATTGGATTATTAATAAAATATCAGTGTTGGAATGTGACAAGTGAGGGTCTGTAGAAGTGCCAGGCTTTGTTTAGGGGCACGGATTTTAGCTAAATGAGATGTCGGTGGGGTCAAACGTGACCCAGATGCTGGTGGCATTTGCGTGGTCCTCTTTTCGCTCCACTGGGCTTGGGCTCCTGTAACCTGGGCTGCGCTGAGTAGCAGGGATGGAAGCTTCTCTCTCTTTCCAGCAGGGATGAATCCAAAGAAAGGTGATGCCATATGTTCTTTCTCACTTTTTTCTTCCGCTTTGTCATTGACCAAACACTTTACGTGGATGCAGCGCTTTCTGTTTGTTTTCAAGAAAAAAGAGGGGACTTCCTTTGTTCCAGCCACTGAGTTTCTCCAGGAACTGGCTCATTTGTCGAGCAATTACAGAGTGCTTACTGTTTACATGGTGTGATGGCAGGTGCAGGAGACACAGGGACGCAGTCTGGGAAAGCCGGGTCTAGATGGTCACCCCACTTCTCTACTCAAAACCTTCAGGGGCTTCCCAGCCCTGCGAAGGTGAAGTTCAGAACTCTCAGAGCGGGTGGGGGCTGGTGGTTGAGGGGGGACCACCTTGCAAAGCCTCCCTGGGACCCCTCCCTGTGTGTGCCCCACGCTGCTTCTCCATCCTGTGTGCTGCGGTTGAAAGGACAGAGTTAACTTACGTTATCTTAGGTCTTGTGTCACGCTCACATGAACATCCAGGCTCCTCACTGCTCCTCCTTTGCTGCTGGGGCGGGTCCCCTGCCTGGTTCATTTGTGTCTTTCAGCACACTTGGAGCAAAATCCACGTTCCTTCAACCCCAGGCCTGCCCGGCTCTCCCCGCTGCCTGCACCTCACCTGCTCTCTGCCCTCCAACCTGCTTCACAGGCTACTGGCCTTGCTGCTCTCTCTTTCCCGGGAGCCCTGGCCTTGGCCTCAGCCTCCGGTCAGAGGAGGTCTCCAGGCTGCCTGCTTCCTTCTCCTCTGGCCCCAGCGGGTATAGGACTGGCCTCTTCCTCCCCGATGGGACAGCAGGCTTCACACAAACAGGGCTTAGGACACTTCTGTCCACAGCAGCACCTAGAGTGCCTTAGCAAATACCTGGCCCATAATAGCTGTTCAATAAATATTACTTGAATAAATCGCTGAAGGTCGTAATAGAATTTCGAGCCGAGCGCCCCGGGAGCTCTGGGGAAGGAGCTGTTAAGGAGTCCCTGCAGACTTGCCCTGGACTGATGGTCATTACCATCTCCTATGGGCAGTCTTTCTAGTGACCCCCAGTCTCCATTTACAGGAACAAAACTGCGGTCAGCAGGCTGCACGGAGTGACCCTCGGGAAATATAGATTGGCTTCCGGCAGCTTGAGCTGTCCCCTCATCCTGCCTTCAGTCCCCCACAGAGACGTCCTGGCCTGTGGACGGGAGAGCATGGCATTGCTCCCCGGGGGTCCCCCTGACCTGGGCGTCCTCAGGGTACAGGGCGGCCTGCGGGTTTCGGGTGTACGCAGCACTCACTGCGGGGCAGGCTGTCCCTACCTCTATTCTGGAGCATGAAAACGGGTGTCAGGACACCCTCCACCAGAGCCCCTGGGGATGGGCGCAGCTGGAACAGCGCCAGCGGGCTCAGGCACTGACGACTGGTGGCCGAGGGGGCTTTTAGGCATCCGAATCTACCCAATCGTTTGTTTCCTGATAAGAAAGCCTCTTTTACGATTTTCAATTTGCCCTTATTTTAATGAAAAGAAGCTGGGGTTGGACCGCCCAAGAAGGAGCTAATCAAATAAAGCAAATTGGTGTTACCTTCTCTTGGTCCCTATTATTTCTATGGCTCCAGCTGGAATTTATTATGAAAAGCAATTGGTTTTCATATCTGGCAGATAGCGGCCCCAGCCGGGCCTGACAACCCCTTCCTCCCTATTGTTCCATAAATAGCTCGCGTTGGCCAGACTCGGGGGGGGGGGCACGGAATGCTCCCCACTAGCTTTCCTGCTCCTTGTCCCCCAGATCGGGAAGACCCTATAAACAAGTCAGAAGGAAACACCAGGCTGAAAGTTAATAAGCCAGCTCCTGTCCGGGAGACTCGGGCTGTCGCTGTGGCTTCTTGGGGTTCCATTTGGCGTCCTATCAACCTTGCTGCACTCCAGCCATCAATTACTGCTCTTGCTGGGTCTGTGTGCAAGGGAGATAAGCAGAGGAGACATTCCTTTTCCAGATTCCTTTCCTCTTCTTGCAACAAAAGGAAGAACTAAAGGAACAATTTAAATCGGGCTCAGACGATTCTTCCTTTATATGAAATGTTCTGCCGTGAGAGGGACCCTGGGCTCTGAAAGTGCCCTGGGGTCTTTGCTACTAGAAAAGGGGAGAGGGTACCTGGGGATGTGCCAGGAATTTATGGCAAGATGTCAGGAAGGGGTACAGTGGGCTGGTTTGCTGGTTCTGTTCTTACCAGCTGTGTGACCTTGGGAAAGTTAATTCCTTTCTCTGTGTCCCAAACCTCATCTGTAAAGCGAGGCTAACAGTATTCATCTACTACAGCTGTCATGGGATTCCCACGAGAAGTGGGTAGGAAGGGCTTCACCTCTAGCTAACACACTGTGAACGCTTGACAAGTGCCCTTCTTGTTGTCATAGCAGTTGTTGTCATGCTGGTTATTGACATTTTGGACTAGATCACGTACTTCTAAGGGTACATTGAAATCAGGCCATTCTGTGTTGGAAAGATGAGAAGGAAAGTTGTGGGGATGTGTGGGCAGGCTGCCATGAAGGGCGGCTCTTCTCATTCTCTAACTGCCCCCTGGGATGGAGACTTAGCCCTGGCCTCAGGAGCAGTGTCTCCTGCTCTAGGAAACTTTGTGCCTTGTCACAGGAGGCTGTTTCACATTTGGGGTCAGGGCCTGGAGGCCATTGGAACTGCAAGAACTGCATTTCCCTCTACGCAGGCCCTTCTCTGTGCCTCATGGTGGGAGGGATGGGACCAAGGGCAATAAATAGAAGGGGAGGAGGTACTAGGAGCCTGTGCAGGTTCGGGTTCTAGCTGGGAAAGGGGACTCTCTGGAGATGCTCATTGTTTAGAAGCCATCCAGACACTGCTTTGGGAGGCTTGCTAGGAACGAGGACCTCATCTGTTCTCCAAGGGAAGCTGCAGGGACACATCATATGAGTTCAGTGGAACAATAGCTGATCAGCCAGATCAAAGCTTTACTGCACCAAGTCTGCTCCCTCTGGGCCAGGCCAGGGGAAGGGGCTGACAAGAGACTCCAGGAAGCCCATGGATGCTGGGGGAGCAGGCTGACCTCAGTTGTCTGCATGGAGTATAAGGTAGGTGTCAGGGTCCTGGAAATGATCCGTTAGTGACAGGGAAAGGGGGCTTCTAGGAGGAATGGCCATGGACCTCAACTGTTTTCGGCACACTGATATCTTTTCTTTCTTTTTTTTTTTAAATTTTAATTTATTTTTTCAGTGTTCCAAGATTCATTGTTTATGCACCACACCCCGTGCTCCATGCAATACGTGCTCTCCTTAATACCCACCACCAGGCTCACACATGCTCCCCTCTCCCCTCCAAAACCCTCAGTTTGTCTCTCAGAGTCCACAGTCTCTCATGGTTTGTCTTCTCTGATTTCCCCCAACTCCCTTCTCCTCTCCGTCTCCCCATGTCCTCGGTGTTATTCCTTATGCTCCACAAGTAAGTGAAACCATATGATAATTGACTCTCTCTGCTTGACTTATTTCACTCAGCATAATCTCCTCCAGTCCTGTCCATGTTGATACAAAAGTTGGGTGTTCACCCTTTCTGATGGAGGCATAATACTCCATTTTTTATATGGACCGTATCTTCCTTATCCATTTGTCTGTTGAAGGGCATCTTGGTTCTTTCCACAGTTTGGCGACTGTGGCCATTGCTTCTGTCAACATTGGGGTGCAGATAGCCCTTCTTTTCACTACATCTGTATCTTTGGTGTAAATACCCAGTAGTGCAATTGCAGGGTCATAGGGAAGCTCTATTTTTAATTTCTTAAGGAATCTCCACACTGTTTTCCAAAGTGGCTGCACCAACTTGCATTCCCACCAACAGTGTAAAAGGGTTTCCCTTTTTCCACATCCTCTTCAACACACGTTGTCTACTGTCTTGTTGATTTTGGGTATTCTAACCGGTGTAAGGTGGTATCTCAATGTGGCACACTGATTTTTAAAGTTAGACTCAGGCTCAGGAAACAGTATCTGGACCATTCCTTTTGTAGGATTAACCTAACCTTGGCTGCAACTCCCAGTGGCTCCATAAATTCCTATTTAATATCCACACCCAAAACTTCTCAAGAACACCCCACTCCTCTGATCTTCTATTATCAATTGCCTCCTGTGTACCTAATTTGAAAAATGTATTTTGCCTTAGACTGGTGGATGAGTGTGTGGGTGCCTCAGACAGATGGCCTCTCCAATGCGTAATGTTCCAGCCGTACCCTACAACATGCCATTTCAAAATCCAAGTCTCACCATCATTGCTCCTGGCAGTGGGACCCTCAAAAAAGGGGCCGAGTTATCATTATTAGTATGTATTACATGGTGGATAGCATGCTGAGCACCTTGCATGCATAATGTCTACTACGACAGAGAGACCAAATGATTTGTTCAAGGTCATACAACTCATAAAGAACCGAGCCAAGATTATAACCTTGGGCTCACTTCAAATCCCATGATCATCTTTTTTTTTTTTTAATTCCTATTATGGAAAATTTCAAACATCTACAAATATAGACAGGCTAGTGTAATAAACTCCTAAGTACTTATCATCCACTTTCAACAATGGCCAACACATGGCCTGTCTGGTTTCAGTCACATCCCCCCCACGGCGACACACATGATTTTGAAACATATCTTATACACTACACAATTTCATCAGTAAATGCTTCAGTGTGTAGCTCTAATATATAAGATCTCTTTTAAAAAATACTCTGCATGGGGGCGCCTGGGTGGCTCAGTGGGTTAAAGCCTCTGCTTTCGGCTCAGGTCATGATCCCAGGGTCCTGGGATCGAGCCCCACATCGGGCTCTCTGCTCCGCGGAGAGCCTGCTTCCTCCTCTCTCTCCCTGCCTGCCTCTCTTGCCTACTTGTAATCTCTGTCTGTCAAATAAATAAATAAAATCTTAAAAAAAATACTCTGCATGACAATTATCACTCTTAATAATTAATAATTCTAGATATCATTAAATGCTTATAACAGTTGAAGATTCCAGTTGTTTCAAAAATACCATATATATGTATGTACTTATTTTATTTTATTATTTTTGTATTTGGCTCAGTATCCAAGTAAGGTCTATATATTGACACATCTTTTGTCTCTTTTAAAATATATATTTCCACTCTAGCATTCTCTTATTCTCTTTTTTCACTCAATTTATTGAAGAATCCAGGTCATTTGTCCTGCAGAGCTTCCCACAATCTGGGTTTTGCTGACTATATCCCTATGGTGTCCTTTACCATGTTCTTCTGTCCTCTGTGAATCTTAGAAAGTGGTAGATCAAGAAGTCGGAGTAATTTCAAACTAAAAATTTTTTTTCCTACAACAAAGTATTCTACCAGGGACACATCCTGTCTGGTTGTCTCTCTTTTGTGTTATCAGTCACTGTTGATGATTCATTAATTATAAGGGGTTGCAAAATGGTGACTTTTTAATTGTCACTTTTCCATTTATTGGTGGTAATAGTTTTACAGAGAAAGTCCTCTTTTTTTGTGTGTGATTTGTTAACTCAAAGGAACGGTTGGTACAGGAAAGGTGAGATAAATGCCTGATTCTTCCTCCTAATCTTTTTTAGTTTTCAGAATAATGTACTGCATCACTAGCCTCCTCCAACAGTGATCACTTAGTTTTTTTGTTTATGTGCTTTAGTTTCATTACGAACTTATGGATTTAAATATATTTAATGTGTTTTAACCCAAAGAAGCTGCTATTCTTATTGACGCTTAAATTGGCCTATTTTTGGAGCCTTTTCAGTTTGGTTCCTGAGTTCTTTTTATATGATTTAAAATCTTCAACACAGCTCACATTATACTTAATGGTGAAACTGAGTGTTTTCCCTCTAAGAAGAGGAGCAAGACAAGGGTTTTATTCTCACCATTTCTATTGGAGGGTCTAGCCAGTGCAATAAGGCAAGAAAAAGAAAAGACATGGATTGCCTTTTAATGGAAAGGAAGAAGTGAAACTCTATTTATTCATAGGTGACTTGATTATAAATGTCAAAAACCCTAAAGAATCTGCAAATTTTTTTTTTACTGGAACTAATAAATGAATTTAACAAAGTCACAGAATACAAGGTCAATAGGCAAAAATCAAATCGTGTATCTATCTATAAGTGGAAATGTGGGAATGAGCAATCCAAAAAGAAAATTTAAGGTAAATAATTCCAGTGCTTCCTTCAGCAGCACATATACTAAAATTGGACTGATACAGAGGAGATCAGCATAGCCCCTACACAAGGATCACACACAAATTCATGAAGTGTTCCATGTTTTAAGTGTTTAAAAAATAAAAAGTAAACAATTCCATTCACAGTAGCATCAAAAGGGATAAGGCACTTAGGTAAATTTAATTTATAAAATATAAAACCTATACTACAAAGTCTTACTGAGAGAAATTAAAGATTTACACAAATGGAAAGGCACTCCATGTTCTGTGATTGGAAGTGATTAGAAGATTCAATATTGTTAAGGTGGCAGTTCTTTCCTAATTGATTTTTAGACTTGCTGCAACCTCTATCAAAATCCCAGCAGGCATTTGTGTTGCTGCAGAAATTTTCAAACTAACCTTTAAAGTTTCTATAGGAATACAAAGGACCTATAATAGCCAAAACAACTTTGAAAAATAAGAGCAAGGTCGGAGGACATATAGTCCCTGATTCTGAAACTTACCACCGAGCTGCAGCAATCAGGACAGTATAGTATCATCATGAGGATGGAAAACAGAGCAAAGCATGAAGTCCCGAAATAAAGTCTTACATTTATGGTCAATGTATTTTCATCAAACGTGCAAGTATAATTCATTGGGGGACAGGACAGCTTTTTTTTTTTTTTTTAAGCAGAAACAAACAAGAGAAACCAAATGGCGCTGGGACAATTGGATGTCCATGTGCCAAAAATAAACTTGGGCCCTTTCCTCACACCATACACAAAAGTTAACTCAATGCATCATACACTTAAGTGTAAAAGCTGAAACTATGAAACTATGAAGAAAACACATGAGAAGATTTTTGCAACCTCAGGCTAGGAAAAAGAAATCCTAGATATGATATTGAAAGCATGATTCATAAAAGAAAAAAATCAATAAATTGGAAATTTACCAAAGTTAAAAACTTCTGCTCTTTAAAAGAAACCCATAAAGAACAGAAAAAGTCACAGACTGGGACAAAACATTTCCAATCCGATGTCTGATAAAGGACTTCTATCTAGATCTTATGGAAATAGCACTTACAGGGGCACCTGGGTGGCTCAGTGGGTTAAGCCTCTGCCTTCCGCTCAGGTTATGATCTCAGGGTCCTGGGATCGAGCCCCACATCAGGCTCTCTGCTCAGCAGGGAGCCTGCTTCCCCCTCTCTCTGCCTGCCTCTCTGCCTACTTGTTATCTCTCTCTTTCTGTCAAATAAATAAATAAAATCTTAAAAAAAAAAAACAAAAGAAATACTTCTTACAACTCAAAAAGAAGAACACAACTCAATTAAAAATGGGCAAAAGATTCAAATAGACGTTTCACTAAAGAGCTTCTGTGAATGGCTAATGAGGAAAGAGCTTCTGTGAATGGCTAATGAGGACGTGGGAAGACGCTCAGCGTCATTAATCTTTAGGGAGATTTAAATGAAAACACTGCCACACACCCAGGAGGATGGCCGTAACCCAAGAGACGAGACAATGCCAAAGGCTGGGCACGGTGTGGAGATGCTGGAGTCCTCATTCAGCTCTAGTCAGAAGGTACAATGGCGCTGCCCCATCGGAACACAGGCTGGCAGCTTTACGTTTATGTTCTCTGATGTGTCTGTCTTTCACCTGTGGTTGCTAGGTTTTTGATCACGCTGAGGAAGTTTCCTCCACTTTCAGGTTATAGAGAAATTCAACTGTATTTTCTCCCAGTAGAGTGATTTTTTTTTACTACATTGAGATCTTGGTCCACTTGGAATTCATGCTGCTGTACAGTGCGAGGGATAGATCCAATTTTATCCTTTTCCATATGCCAGTATCACTTGGAAAGTCGTCCCCTTCCCCTACTGACTTGCAATGTCTCCTTTAGTGTGTACTAAATTTGCATATGCAAGTGGGAATATTTCTGGATCTTCTAGTCTGTTCCCTTGGTCTTTCTATGTATTCATGTGTCAATTCCATACTTTTGAAAATATGGAGGCTTTTTAGGACTAGCTAGCTTCTATACCTCAGTCCTCTTTATTCAAGTTTTTGACTATCGCTGGTGTTTTTTCCTTCCCAATAAATTTTATAATAAAATTCTCTAGATCCAGCAAAAATCCTTATGGGATTCTTGCCATTACCTTTTATTTATAAATTAATTTTGGGAAGATTGACTTTTTTTTAATTTTTTTTGTATTTATTTGTCAGAGAGAGAGGGAGAGAGAGCACAGGCAGACAGAGGCGGAGGGAGAAGCAGGCTCCCCGCCGAGCAAGGAGCCCGACGTGGGACTCGATCCCAGGGCGCCGGGATCATGACCTGAGCCGAAGGCAGCCGCTTAACCAACTGAGCCACCCAGGCGTCCCTAGATTGACATTTTTATGACCTCTCTCTTCCTGTTATGTTATGCTTTTGCACTCACTGAACTTAACTTGTCCTGTAGACTTTTGTAGTTTTTCTCCTCGGGTTTTCAGAATTTCTTATTAAGTTTATGCCCAAGTATTTCATTTCCTCTTTCTCCATAGTGCTTACTGTCTGATGTAAGTCATACAGTACATATGCGACGGCGTCCTCCGTCACTCCTCCTGTTTCATTTGTGTGTGTGTGTGTGCATGTGTGAGCGTGTGCATATCACACACACACACAATTGATCACGTATCTGCATTTTATATCTGCTTGTTTACTTTCATAATTCGCGGTAGTTTCTCCTTGGATCCCATGATCTTTTTACCAGACTACATGAGTGTTACTGGTCTTGCCAGCCATTAGTTTCTCAGCTTCAAAGGGTTTTTGGCTAGAAGCCCCTCATTAGAACGAAGCTCCCTGTTGTCCACGGTTTTTCCCTTGATATTCCTCTCTGCTGCGATGGGGGACTTGGCTGTCTCCCTGAGGCTCTCTTAGACGGCAGCTTTAGTCCGGGTTTCCCCCAGGAGAGCCTGAGATGGGGACTTGCGTACCAGCCGTTTATTTGAGAGGTGGTCCCGGGAAACACCAGCAGGGGGCATGAACGTGAGAGAAGAAGGAGAGGAATACAAATGAAGGGCTCTTGTCTAGCAGGTCTCCACTTGGGCAACTGGAACGGAGGTTCTGGAAGACCATGTAGAGCACCCAGAGTTGTCTGAAGCGTGGGGTGAGGACACCTGGGATTGCCTCAGAGTTGTCCCAGTTGTGGGGTGAGGAATCCAGGACTTCACCCCCCCCTTCCCATCCCCCTACTGGGTACAGGATGCTTTCGGGGCCTTAAAGATCACCCTGCCAGTAGAGCAAACCAGGACTGGCCTCACAGTCTGTGCTAAACCAGGAGACTTTTGGGGAGGCTCTGGAGTCACACTGACTCCGAGTAAATCCTGTGCGGATGCTTTCTGGGTACAAAGGCTTTGTTCCCTCAACTGTATGTTGGAAATGATGACAGTGTCACATGGATTGAGATGTGGCTGTGGGTGTCTTTGTGATTAAGGTACAGGTGTCGACATTGAGACACACAGTGGGGTGTAGAAGGAGCTAGAGACGCAGGCAGGTAGAGCTGCAGAGGCTGGTGGAGACACACACATGGAGGCAGACAGAGGCCCGGGTACAGACGGGGGCGTAAGCATGCATGGGGCCTGCTCCCATGCCAGGCCCGCGCTGGGACTGCGGATCCACCAGGGGCAGGACTTCTGTTCCTACTTGATCCTCTGTCCTCGACTCTGTTCCCATTTCCCCGCTCTTCTCAGGTGAGTGCTACCTTTTACCGAGATGTTCTCAAGCCCTCCCCTGACTGGCCCATGCCTCCCTCCTCTCCTGGACCCCTTCCCACCAGCTCCGACTTACTCCGGATTGTCTTCCGGGACGGCACTTCAGCCTCGCTTTCTTCGAGCTGTGGGGCCCCTCTGCGGGCTGGTTTTCTCTTAGGACCTGAGAACTGTGGAGGGAGGGGCCTTTCCCATGACACAGAGCAGAGGCAAATTCTAATAAAATCAGAGTGCTGGGTTAAACACGATTACATTGCTCATTATGGCAAGTTAAAGCGATGATTCCATTTATTAAAGCCATTTAAGGTGGACACTTTGGTTCCCTGTGGGATTGTGTCCATCTCAAAGTGTCGGGTGACAGGGCCATTCTCATGTTCTCAGAATGCAAAGGGCAGGTCGCTGGAGGAAGATGGGTTTCCTTAGGTGGGTGTAGTTGTGGTTCTGACTGTGGATGTTGACAATATTTTGGGAAAGTTCACTCTGTCTGGGTCATACAGTCATGATCTGGGGACAGCTGGTCTGAATACACTGCTGAGGGTCACTGACCATATTTATTTTTAATCTTTATTTTTTTAAAGATTTTATTTATCTATTTGACAGAGAGAGAGCACAAGCAGGGGGAGTGGCAGGCAGAGGGAGGGGGAGAAGCAGGCTCCCCGCTGAGCAGAGAGCCTCATGCGGGCCTCGATCCCAGGACCCTGGGATCATGACCTGAGCCAAAACAGATGCTTAACTGACTGAGTCTCCCAGGCAACCCACTGACCCTGTTTAGAAAGGGCAGGCGGATGGAGCAGATTTCTGTGTAGCCTCTTTGCTCACGAGCAGTTGGACTGGGTTGATGTTGGAACAGAGCAGTTTTCTGGGACCAATGGAGTCTCTGCAACACCCATTGATGTCTTCCTTCCTGGTGGAGGGGGTGAGACGAATGCAGAACCCGTCTATTTGATCGGATACATTCCTTTGCTTACTCCTGAGGCCACGGCCCGGAGCACAGCAGCTGGATGTTGGGTTCTCCCCAGGGTACGAGCCTAGAGCAGGGCTGAAGTAGAAAGAGGCAGGCACAGCCGGCCCCACGTCTGAGCGCACTTGCCCTTTAGGAATGGAAGAACACTGTAGGGTTTTCAATGCAAACTTGTAAGCTCGAGACAGGCGGTCAGGTGACAGCATTGTGACAAGCATGTGGAGCCACTTCCCAGTTGTTTTCGTCGGCCAGACTTAGGGCGGAAACGGGCGCTGACACAAAGCAAGTGCACCGTGGTCGGCAAACAATGAAGTGGTGGGAGTCGCTGTTGAAAGTCTGTAATTTCCATTGGAATTGCTGTTTGGTCATCACTTGCTGCTGAAGGACACAGCCGGCTGGATGGGAACAGCCATTAGCCGCTGTCACCCCAGCGTGACTTTCTTTCCCCTACAGACCATGGAAAAGTAAGACCTCACTGGCTAGTGTTGGGTGCCTACTTGTGAAATTCCCCCTTGTTCAGGGGAAGAGGAGGCTCTTGCCCCTGGAAGCCCGGCCGGCCTGCCCTCTCCCCTCTGCTCTAGCAGAGACCCAGAAGCCCACCGGCCCTGGAAGAAACACCCTCCTATGCCTTGTCTGTGTGAAGAGCCCTCGCAGCCTGGGCTGGTCTCCTGGGTGCACGGACTCCCCCATGCCCCTTCCTTTATGCCGGGGTTTCAGTCTCAGAGGGACACGGATCTGGCCACAGGGCATGGGCGGTGTGCTGTGAGCCTTCGGGGGGACTCGCAGGCTTCCTTGCCAGCTGCACGTGCCCACCCGTGCTGCCGCTTTGTTCTGGAAGGGGCTCACCATGGACATGCTGCCGGAGGAGTTTGGTTCTTTCTTTTTTGGGGGGTTCCCAGACCAAAGCGTGTGCCCGCTACGGCTGTGGAAGTATGCGCGGATGTCCTTTGATCTCTGTGATTGGCTTCTTTTAGGAAAAGTCAAGGTTCTTTCTGTTTGTTCTTTTCAAAGGGCACTAGAGCGACCGGCCACTCTCAGCATTTAGCAAGTGGGCAGTGGGCTCTTTTCCTAAGGTTAGGGTGGCTGTGGACCAGACAGACAAATGTACCAGGCAGGACTGAGCCTTCCGACAGTCAAGCCCAAATGTGAAAGAATCAGGTACTTAGCCGGCCTGGGAAGAGGGGCTGTGGACGTTCCTGTGAATCTCGCAGTGATCTAAACGCGGGCAATGAATCAAGAGCGCATGGCCTGGACGGCTAGTCCTTCCATTGGTCTGTTCTTAACATAGTCATCTAGCGTCTGCGTTAAACTTATTTATTTCCTAATGCTGGGTGATGGATTAAAAGATGTGTAGAAAATCTTTCTACAAGAGATAAGATATTGCCGGCTGCCACAACACCCCCGGCTCTTTTTGCTTTCTCTTGCTGTTTTTTTCTTCTTTTCAGCGCAGAGCTCAGACCCCCACATCGTATATCTTGATTAGATGGTGGATATTACTAAGGGGATGTTTTTTAAGCCTATCATTGACACATTTAATTCATTAGGTACCAAATCCACAAGCAAATTTTGGCTGGCCATAAAACATGGTTAATCCAGGGAGCTGCAATAAAAGGTGAAAAATTATGTCCCGGCAAATGTGGAATATTGCTTTTCTGTAGAGACTTTTACTGGTCTACGATATCTTTCTTCATAAATTTTTCTTGTGCTCCGCTCTCTTGGTAACTTAACCATTTGTTGTTTCCAGACCACAGAATGGCTCAATGATCCTCTACAACAGGAAGAAAGTAAAATACAGGAAGGATGGATACTGCTGGAAAAAGAGGAAAGACGGGAAGACGACCAGAGAGGACCACATGAAGCTGAAGGTCCAGGGAGTGGAGGTAAAGGGCAGAAAGGCTCTCTTGGTCCACAAATGTTGTTTCTGGGCTGCAAGGACACAGAATCGCTTTGGAGTAACTTGCTGCCAGTCACTTCTATCCAAAGTATTTTTGTTTGCCAAGACCCTGTTTGCTGTTTAGTTTGCTGCTTTCTTCCCCAGCAGTCTCCAATCCAGTTGTCCATGAAGGCCAGGTTTAGCTAACATCCTTGTGTTTCTTGGGAGTCCTTAATGTGTAGGCTGGAATTTGCTGGGCTCCTGCAGAGTCCTGTGTTGTGTGTATCACAGAGGAACATGGAGAGTGCAGGAGCGAGGGAGAGGGGGCCGCCTGAGGTCTCCCTGTCGAGGTGGCCTGGACCTGCCTCTGTTGAGTGGGTCCCTTGGGAGCTGGTGATCTCCAACCAGAGCCTGGCTTGCCACCCTCTACTAACGGCCTCTTCTGTTTCCCTCTGGGTGTTTGGACCTCAGGGAGCTCGAAGGTGTTAAAGATAATCGGATGGGATCGCAAGGGATTCTTGCGGCTGGGGTAGAGGTGGGTGCTGTGGGACACGTCTTGGGATCTGTGCAAACCAGCTTGGGTCCTGGCGAAGGACAGGGAGCGGGCTGGTTCCTTTGCTGTTGTTCTGATGCCACAGGCTCTCACTCTTGGGCGGCTGTGGAGACATTCTCCTGAGGTTGTTTCCTTGTTTGAGGGCCCAAGCCACGTGCCACAGTGGGAGAGGGAGAAGGTATGAATCACGGTGCATTCTTGGCCTGCTAGTTAGCGAGCAGCTACATCTTGGCTCTACTTGCTGACCCTCATGAGGGATCCCCCCCTGTAAAGGATCTCCCCCATGGTCCAGGGCTGTGCCCTGCCAGGAGCTGAAAAGCTGGCCCTGGGACCCATCCAGTATTTCGCACTGATGAAAGCCAGGGATTGTGGAAGCCATTGGTGTGTCGGGCCCCCAGCCTGCCGGGACTGATCACGTGGACCATGAGCCCACTTGACTTCAACAGCTCCCACTCCAGGCTGACGTTCTTTGTGACGCACTTCGTCATTGTGACTTTTTCTGTATTAATCACGCACTTTTATGGCTGTTAAAAATAGCATCCGGTGGCTTTTATTATATTACCCCACAGAGAGAGATATCTTTTGTTTTATGTGTGTGTGTGTGTGTGTCTGTGTGTGTGTGTGTTTAAACACCCAATAACAATGCTTTCTAGAGAAGAACAAAGAAAAGCCCGACACAAGAAATTCCTCTTCGGTACGTTCTCTCGTGCTCACGAAAATGCAGATGGCCCCAGTGTGCTGGGTCTTGCTTTAGGACGGTGACTGGGGATCATGCCTGCTGACCAGCCAGGGCTGCGGGGGGCGTGGGGGCTCGGAAGGAGCAGAGTGGGCGGGACCCGCGCGGGGCTCTTGCTGGGACTTGCAGGATTGCGGGAGCTCACGCCAGAGCTGCACCGTCGGCCCGGTGCCCGCAGGTCTCTGGCAGGGCTCGTCCTCAGTCCTCCGTAAGTCAGGAACTTCTGGTCGTCCGCAGAGACCGGGCGGAATTCTCCCTCAGCCGCAGCTCAGAAGCCCAGGGCCAAAAACCGTCACAGTGTTCCCTTTCTTCCCTCACGTGATAAATGAGAATTGTCACTGGATGGAATCAGAATGACGTGCGGTTGTTTTTAGGTCATGTTTGTGTTTGGAGTTCTTTGTGGCTCATGCTTACGGTCTCCCGTGCAGACACCTGTATGGGGGGAGCTGGGATCCTCGGCACCCCAGGGAAGGGACAACAAGGGGTCTCTGTGACTTGCTGAGCATAAGTGGCCATGCGGAGTGGGAACGGGAGAGGGGCTTAGAGACCCTCGGTCGGCCACACACAGGGCCTGCTTTCTGGTTCTTGGAGAGGGAGGCCACCACAGCAGGCACATGGTGTGGTGGCTGCTTCCGCGGAGCTCGGGGAGTTGTCCCCCTGAGCCAGTCGGTGAGGACTGTGTCCGCAGGGAAAACAGAAGCCATGTTTCCTGCCTTAGAGACTCCTGGTCCATGCGAAGAGGTGGCTATGTCCACACCTGCAAGTTACTGTGAAGTGCTGGGAAGTGTGGAGCCTGAGCTTTTAGGACAAGTGTCCGGAGAGTCCAGAGTGGGCTGGGATGATCCGAGAAGCTTCCTAGTGAGATGGGTTCGAAGCTAAGCTCTTGAAGTTGGGTAAGTCTGTGTCCGTGACTTACCTAATATTCTAGGCTCCCCTTTCCACTTAGCGCAGGGGTCTGAGCGACATCTCTGTTGATAGGTACAGCCCCCATCCCTTTTCCCTGCTCTACAGTGTGTCACCACGGATGCATTGGAGCCACTCCCCGGTCAGCGGACTCTTAGATTCGGCTGAGCGTGTCAACATTACAGTGTGTCAGGAAATCGGCTAATATGTATCTGCTTGCCCACGTGTGCAGCCTGGACCTGCCGGAGTGGCCGGGTGCAAGGTCTGAGCATCTTGCGTTTTACTGGACACTACAAATGGCTGTGCTAATTACACGCCCAGCAGCACCAAGAGTCACCATCCCTTCCCTACCCTCCTGTATGGACGCCGATGGATACACCTAGTTATTTGTGGGATGAGCACGTCATGTTAGTGGAAGTCCTTTGCTCTGGGCTGTCTACCACAGGCATAATTTTAAAACAGCTCCAAGGAAAGACCTTTTTGGCAAGAGCAGCCCCACATCTCACTGTGCGTTTCCTGCATTTGCTCCGGTATGTACCAGTGGCTGGGACGCCCAGAGGTCATGTGGGGACAGGGGGCAGGTGGTCCTTTCTACCCAGGATGTCGCCGTGCAGACATACATGGAGCTTTGCGTCTCACGGGAGGAGGCTTCCGTGTGGGAACCCCGACTCCTCCTTGAGTGGATTCAGCCGGGTGGTTCCCATGGACTCAGGATGTCCATGATGCCAGGCTTGGGACCAGCCCCTGCCCCTGCCATGGGGGTGGCAGACGGTCCTGCACAGGGTCTCGGAGATGTGCTTTTTCTACCACTGAGCTGGTTTCCTTGGTTCAAGGGTATGATAAAGATACTCAGATCTACCGTTTAGCATATCACTTGCTATAAGCCTTCCCTCAGGCCAGGAAAACTTCCAGCCCTGTTCACGGAACTGCTCAGCAGTCCGGCTTCTTTTGTTCTCCGAGACTGGGGCCCTAGGAACACAGGGCAGCTCGAAAGCACATTGATTTTCTCAGCCAGGCACAGGAGGGGGCAGCCACTTCTGAAGCTGACGAGCTGTTAAGTCCACGATTAGTCGTCTTGTCTGTAAGCCACAGAGAAGCTAGCTCGATAAGGTTTCCAGGGACGACAAAGGTTGGCAGGGAGGAAAAAGAAGGTGGTTGTGATGTCAGCGTTTCATGAGATGAAATCGCAGCAGGCCCAAGGTCGGCACTGCTCCCCAGGCAGAGTCGTGCCTGCTTCTCTGGAGCCTCAATGGGGGGAGGAGACTCCTTGAGAGCAGAGGGGCAGGTCTGCAGCATCTCCATGCCTCCGGGATTGCCACACCGTGGGTTAGGTGAGCTGGGTGAAGTCTTTGGGCCAAGCGGGAAGAGTTCATGTACTTTTCAAGCTTGTGGAGCTGTTCTCTGGCCCCAGAAGCTTATGGCTCTATTCAGAACCTAGGCCAGCACTGGGCTCTCTGCTTCCTGATCCCTTCCATGCCAGATTCCCACAGCAGACAGGAAGCCCACACTTAGTAAGCCGCTGGCTTACGAATCCCCAGCTCTACCATCTCATTCAACCCTCATCAAAACGTCCGTGTAAATTTCCTATTCTTATACCCATCTCATAGATGAAAAGACTGAGCCCCGACAAGGTTTCTACTGCACCCCCCGTCCTGCCACAAATCAGCGTGGGGCCACGACTTGAGCTGAGGTTTGCCTGGTTGTACAGCGAAAGCACTTGCCATGACACCCGTTGCTCCTGGGTGTTCTGGAGGGATCTGCGGTATTTTCAGATCAAGTCGACACAAACCCTCCATCCGTCAGCCAGCTGCCAAGTGCCTTCCATCCAGCACATTGTGATTAGATACTGAAGGTGCAGCGTTCCGATCTCACAGTGGCGGGAGGGGGGAGGTGATGACAAGACATCAAGTCCACATCCCCAGCGCCAGGTCAGGAGGAGCGTGTCGGAGGAATTGCACCTCCTCGTGGGGAACCATAGGAAGCATCCCTCAGGCCGACTCGGATGCCAAGAAGTGACATAAACACAGGGAAAGAGGCACTGGTGGGAGCGGGAAAGCAGCAGCAGGGCTGGGCCGCTGTGCTGGGCAGTGAGTCTGTTGAAACCCAGTTGACGTGATCTGAAGCAACAGGTGGCCGGAATCGCACATTGTCAGGATCTGTCCTGGCCCCACGTGGACCACATGCCGGCCTCGCAGGAACGAGGCCTTCTCGCCGCTGATCCTGGGACATGCCTCGCCACAGCCCTTCCCGCCTTGGCAGCTAGTGGGTGGTCACGCTCAGAGGCCGTGGGCTCAGCTGCAGGCAGCAGGGACAAAGACATCCTCCCCCCGCCCATCCCCGAGCCCCTGTTGTGCTGGACGGGAACCCCCGGCCCAGACCCTCTGCCTGGATTGGAAAGTTTCGTTTTGCTGACCTGTTCGTACCTTCTGGAGGAACGGAGAGCCGCGTGGACTTCTTGACTAACTGCCCGAGCGCCCGAAGCCTGCTGGGCGCCCCGCAGCGCAGTAACAAGGTTATGTGTTTGGCCTCGGCCTCATTAAAGTGATGTTCTTTGTTTGGACACTTAGACCACATATTAAAAAGTAAAAAAAAAAAAAGCACCTCTTTCAAAAGTAGGAATGATATTGTAGTTACCGCATCAGGAATTAACAGGGCATGAAATAACTGTCCGCCTCGTGGCGGTGCCAGATCATTCCAGCCCGGCTTGCCGCCGGGAGATAAAGAGGCGTCTTGCTGGCCACCGAGGGAATGTGCAGTCGCCGGCCGCACGCGTGTGGGGGGCCCCGAGCCGGTTCGGGAGCCAGCTCGGAGCAGACCGGGGGGAAGGTGGCTGAGCCGCTGGGCTCCCGAAGTCGCCACGGGGCCCCCAGCTTGTTTGAAAAGAACCAATACTTCTTGCACCCATGGGTGCTGGCGGGGCTAGGGACGCCCACCGCTGCCCCCCAGACTCGCCATGCGGCCGCCGGTGGCTACTGCGCGTCACTCCTTGCTCCCAGCCTGGGGTCTCCCACGGCCCCGCCGAGGTTTCTGAAGGTTCCGGGGGCTTCTTCCCCGGCTCCTCCCGTCCGCAGCACTCAGGCCCCCCGCGTCCGTAGCCCTCGTCCGTCCCTCTCCTCGGGGAGCGCGCTCTCGGGCTCTCGGGCCCGGCAGCGCGCCGAGGGGTCAGCGAGCGGCAGCGGGCGGCCCGTAGCTGCTGGGCGCGGGGACGTCCGTATCCGGGACGGAGGCGCCGGGCGGCCTGGGAAGGGACGCACGGGCAGGGGCCGTTAAGGCGCAGCCTCACAGCTGACAGACCTCCAGGAGCGCAGAGCAGGGCGTCTCTGGGGGAGGCGGGAACTGTCACCAGGGGTTCGGGAGTGTTGGCATGTCCGGGGCTGGTGGCTGAGCTGCTCTAGCCTCATGGTGCCCGCCTGCTCGGCGGCACCTCGGACCATCTCCTCAGCTCTCTTCTGGCTTCTGATCAGCCGAGCTTCCGTGGCGTGTCCTGCTGGTGCGCGAACACGTTAAAACCCAATTTCCTGTTACCTGGATGGGTTTTGGTAGAATCAATTCAGGAACTCGGATCCATAGTCTTTCTTTAATTTCTAATTACTTAGCATCCCTGGTGACACATCCCTACCCAACTCCTATAATTAAATTTTGACTAATAAATAACATTAAACTAGTGACACTTTGAAGCAGCAACAGCCTTGGTTCACGTGCAGCTGAGCTCATGGAGGCCCGGCCAGGATGGCGGCTTTGTTTCTTTTTAAGGCTCTGTCTTCCGTGACCCGAGGCAGTTAACAACAACAATGACAATTATGCAGCATTTATCCAACACCTACTGCACACCTGTCCCTGCCCCCGCCCTCCCTGTGCCGCTCCCTGTGTGTCCTGCACAATGACTCGCCAGCGTCCCCATGAAGTAAGCGATGCTGTTTTCCTCATCCTTGCAGCAGATGTGATCAGTTTCCGGGAAGACCAAGAAATGTGTCTAAAGATACCCAGCTGGTCAGTAACCCAGTCGAGATACTACCCCAGCTCTGGAATCCCAGCTCTGGGGTCACGAATTCCCAGTTTCCTCATCACCAGACCACATGGGCTTTCAAAAACACCTCGATACCCAGAAGACGAGTGCTTAGACCAGGGGGGCCCGGGGGCGTGGGGTTTGAGCTGCAGCGCCGTGCCCCCAAGTACAGGTCTCAAGGGAGATGGGGGACGGGGATAAGGAAGGTCTTTAGTACAAGTGGGCGTTCCCTTCTTTATAACCCCAACCAGTCAGAGGAGAAGGAGCCCCTCCCTCACCGTTCCTCCAGCTCAGGGACCCGGCACCCTCGGGCCCCTGGGGACTGCGAGAAGACCATCTGGAGGTCTCTTGCCCTCCAGTGGGTGGGATTCTGTCCCCCAACACTGCGAATACCTACAGACCTACTGTCACTCCTTAGCTCTGATGTCAGCCCGGGTCCCATAGGAACTTTTTATATCCCCACATCAGCCTTAACTGAGGGACAACGAGTTGCATTTCTCTCTCCCACTATGAATTGTCAGTGTCCATCCGTCCTGAAGCCGTAGCTCTCGAGCTTCCAGGCACATCATTTTGGCACAGGGGTCTGTGTGCTCACGCTCCCTATGCAGGGTTGCCGGATTTAGTGCATGCACGTGTACACACACACACACGTACACATGATGCCCAGTGAAATTTGAATTTCAGATAAGCAATAAATAATTTTTCAGTACAAGTGTGTCCCGTGCAACCACCTGGGACATACTTACACTAACGTATTATCTGTTGCTTGTCTGAAATGCACATTGGGCTGGGTGTGCTAAATTTTTTCCGGCAACCCTCTGACCATCAGAGCAGTTTCCTTTGAGTCTTTGCAGATAGAGATTTGACTGTTTGGGTACTGAAGACTCGAGGAAGAGAGTTGGTTTATCTCCAGACACATAATCGATGCAGGGACCATAAAAACCAGGAAGGGCGCTGGTCACGGCTATAGAGAAAAGGCACTCCTGGCGGTTTCCCAGCAAACCTAAGGGCTGCCAGGCCTGGGGACGCCTTGCTCTCTCTAAAAAGAGAGTCTGGGGGCCACTAGGACTGCCAGAGGCCAGGTCTTGCCCTTAGAGGTTGCTGCCTCCGGGAAGCAGATCTCCCACCAGAGATGTTTGAAGAGCTTGTTGGCAAAGAAGATTTCAAAGGAGATGTGTGTGTGTGGTTTCTGCCTTCCTCATCTCTCTGGTAGATTACAGTTTGTAAAATGTTTTGCAATTTCCTTTTTTAAACTTGATTTGAGCCCTATTGAGCTAGAAACTCCCTGTTGAAGGTAGAGCAGCAAGATATCAACTTGGTATGCTGAACTTGTATTTAATTATTATCATAACAGTCCCTTAACATGATTGCAGATTAGCCCACAAGGACCTGAATGGAAGTTTCAGCATATTCAATTACAATGGAAACTCTTGAACACCACTGTCAAAATTCACCCAAGGGTCTTTCCTTTTGGGCCCTAACATCCAGCAGGCACAAAGTTAGATGTTACACAGAACACATAACCTTGATTTTGTAAGAATAATTTACAGCCTCATCCAGAAGCTGGGGATGCCTTTTAAGAACGTGATATATATCCTACCCACCTCGGTAAATGACCAGATATGGCTGCTTGTGTTGGGTAAAGGATATCTCTGGCCTTCACTTGACCGAAGAGTAAATTATTGATCTTCTCCACATCTTTCAAATGCCCTGATGTTGCTGGGGAAAGTGACTCCTCCTACTGGCGGCTGTGGCTGGTCTCCGTGTGGTGCTGTCCACGCTCAGAGGGCACTGATCTGCCGCCCATCCTAGGAGTGTCGCAGCTGACCCGTGTAGTGGACATGAGTTAGTCACTGACACAGGGAAGGCATGTGGTCTGCAAACTAATTAGGCCCAGGCTTTTGCATCTCTTTCTCACAGACCAGCAAAAATCATGGGGAAGATGGAGGGGTGGCGGCTTCTCTGCACCCAGGACGGTGTTAGTGCAGAAGCAAGAGGAGGGGACAGCTACTCACCCTGCTGCTTGGAGGGGTAAGGGAGGAGAAGGGCAGAGTCTCGGACCCCACCCCCGATCTACTGAATCAGTATCTGCCTTTTAGTGTCTCTTCCCATGACTCACAGGCCCGTTCATTTGGAAAGGATTGGGACAGCCATTCTCTTGCTGCTGAGTCCCTCAGTGACTCAGCCCTGGACACGTGGGTTTTTTGTTTTGTTTTCTTTTAATCTTATGTTAAGAAAAACGTCCAAAGGAAAATTTTACAGGTTGGTCTGATCGTTCATTATTTGACTCCCAGCACCTTTAAAAAGCATCTAGCTGAAATCTCTGAAGATATGCTTTGAGCTACTGGTCCTTCTTCTGCCCTTGGCCACGAAGGAGAGGGAATAGCGGGTTTCTGATAGCAAAGCACACTGGCTCCCTCGGCCTTCTTCCCTGGGGGAGCTAGCTCTGTTCCTGCATCGTTTAGCTCCGCCCCACGGGGCACTTTCCGTCCCCTGTTGTAGCCCAGCACTTGGCATGGTACTTGCTACACATTTGGTGCCCAGTAAACATGTTTTGAGTGAATGGATGAGTTGATCGATTTCTTCTGTGAAGGGGCAGACAGTTAACTGTTCCATTTTTGCCAGCCAGATGGTCTCCATCACCCTGGCACAGTGACAGTTAAGGAATGGGTGTGAACGTGTTCCAATAAAACTTTATTTGCCAAAACAGGATGAGGGCCGGATTTGGACCATGGATGTGGTTTGTCGACCCCTGTTCTAGATTATGGCAGCAAGTTCTAGAAGGAGCATGGTGCTATGGAAACTCGTGAGAGATGGAGGGGGGATGGTTAGGGACTTGCCTCTCCTATCTGAGCACTGGTATGTTTTTAGACTCATGTTCGCAGCCTTACAATGTTCAGGCTCGGCTTATAATTCTGTAAGGAATTAACACTTTTGTTCACAACACACTGTCACCTCCGTGTTGTTCATCCTGTGTGTCCTGGCATAGTTAGGATGTCTTCTTTCTCTCTCCTTGTTGTGTTAATACGTCCATGTGGCACAGGTGTGCTTGTTCTCAGTCTGAAAAAGCTAGGTGTCGTCCCTTGCAAGGGCAGTTGGGAAATGGCCTGTTTTCTCCCACAAGCTTCATGGTGCTGCAGACAGGGCAGGACAGATCCCAGGGAGGCGCTCTGAGCTCCCCTGTGCAGGGATGGGTGAGCCAAAGGCATGCGACCCTCCGGTGACTAGGTGGGTCAAAGGACTCTCATGGAGGAGGGAGAGGTTGAGACCCCCGCATCTTCAGGCCGGAAGTGCTTGGAAAGTAGCCTGGCTGTGTTTGCTGGGACTACGTCCCCCAAGAATAGAGGCCGCAGGGAGCGTACGAATGTTATTTGTCCGTGTTTAAGTATTTACATGACAGCACGAGAAAACCGGGGACTTTCTCTTTCATCTCTACTGTCACAATTTACGTACAGTTTTATGATGGATGCAGGAGGTAGACATTTATTACAAAAGTGGAAGAGATATTGACTCTTCACGAATTGATTATTTAGAGTTGATTTTATTAAATATTCTAGGTGGCGTGTGATAACCCGAACCTCTGCTGGTTTGCAGCTTAATGATTCATGCATCTGCGGCAGTGATAAGGAAATCAAAGACTCCGTTTGCCTTTTCAGGGGAAGAATATGGATTATTATTAAATCTGGAATGGGCCTCTTGAGAAGCCTTCCTTAAGGGAACATGCATATCAATAATTTCTTCTCCATACGAGAATCCTAATGTTTCACTTATGGAAACATAAATTCTGAGCAAGTGGCTGTGGTTTCCCCCTCCCTTTGACTCCTTATATCCTGTGCTCATGGCTGACCTGCTCTGGTTCTAGCATTCCGAGTCCTTCAGTCTCCGCATCTTTCTCCTCCTATTTCTAATTTCTGATGCTGTTAAAAACCTCTGCTGAGTTCTGTGCATGTCAGCCCCCGAGATGCTGGCGGAGACCAGGAGAGTGTTCCTTTGACTTGGAATGTCCGAGGAGGTTTGTTTAAGTCCAGGCGGAGACGAGACTGGGAGGTCTCAGAACTCCAACCGGAGCGTGGTCGGCTCATGTAGGACGTGCGATGTTGCCCTGAACCCATTCTTGGGGAAACCACCGGGCAGCAAAGCCAGCCTGGTGAGCCGCAGCTGTCACAAGGACAGCAGGTGGGCCCACCCTGGAGCTGTGCCCACTCTCAGGTGACACGGAGCCAGGGAGTCCTAGCAGGGTGGCCGTCAGGCCCACCACCTCAGGACAGAGGGTGTGCAGAGCTCCCGGAGGACGTCTAGTGAGAATGACAAGCCAGCACGTCTCATAGTGACATTGTGAAGGGATTGGGATTGTCCAATAGCTTGAGTTTCAAAATATTCCCTGACTTCTTTCTCTTCCCCAAACATTCGACAGATGGTCTAATGCCATCATCTTTACTGTGGGAGACTGTGGGAAACTAGTGAGGGGACTCCAAGACTCCTGATCTCGCCCAGTTTCCTTACTCATCCCTGCGTAGAACAGCCCAATCCTTCCATGGTGTGACAACCCCAACATTGATATGTTTTCTTGAACCCCTCGCTTGCTTATGTGCTTTTATACATGGAGTCAGACCTAATCGTCAGAGTAATGCTGTAGTGAGCTCAGTTTCCCCGAAGAACACACACTGAATGTTTGCAGTTATTTCTTACAAACGAAACCGCCTGGGTCTCCATGGGACGAATCAGTCCAGGAAGAAGTGAGCTCACTAGTGACCTTTAATTCTTTAATTGCTGCAAAATAGTTGAATGAGTGCATTACAGCCCCCATCTAAAGGTGGGCACAGAGGGGACTCCCTGGCCTGGTACAGCAGGCTCGTGTTTGGTTCTTCTGCTCTCCTGGGATCCATTTTCCCTTTATGCCTGATGATCGGAGCCCCTGAACCAGGAGGTGGGTTTGGGCACGCTTCCCTTTCCTCGTTTGCTTGCTCAGACTCTGTCCCCAGCGTTGAGCACGGGAGGGTCTCCGTTTCCATTTGCTCAGAGTCTGGGGTGCCTGACTGTGGGCGGGTCCTGGAACCCGGGGAGAGGTGTGCGTCGCGGGATGCTGGGACACCCACCGGGGCCCACAATTTGCCTTTTCCTGGGAGACAGTGAAGGAAGCCTTGTGAAAGTAGCTTCCCTCCCTATTTTAATGAACACTTTCAGACATGATATGAAATGTTTGGAAACGAGACGCAGCACAGTATTTTGCCCGTATTTTTTTTTTTTCCTTTCACAACACCTGGCAATAAAATTCTCGGGCTAAATACCAGATGAGTGTTGCCTCATAATGTATAGTAACTTCGTCTATAACTTTTTTAAGCCCTCCAGATGGAAGCACGGTATAAATGTGGAGAGCTTGAGAGGGGAAATGAAAATAAATGCACTAAGAAATAAAGAATCTGTTTTTTATACTTTCTTTTGCAAATAGTGTTTGCAATGACATATTGTGAATGGACTGAATTATAACAAAAACGGAAATGAAACAGAGCTTGGGGGTAGGGAGAGCAATTGTTACACTCACTTTAACTGATATAATGCAAAAGCAACGCTTTTTACACTCAATTAGTTTGCACATTGTGTTGGACACAAACCAGAATGTAGAACATTTTTGGGTTTTGTTTTTACATGATTAAGGGAGATGAGATGAAATAAATTCAGTAAATTACCCCGCGTTCCTTTTTGGTCGGAGATACTTTGGTTTTGTCTCTCCTCACCCCTGCTAGTGAATGAACGATGCCGGCTCCTCCAGGGGGCGACCTCTGGTCCCAAGCAAGAAGCTCTTTCCAGAGATCAGTGGACTTTCAATAGAGTGCCTTCCTCTGCCTCAGGGCCATCTTTTGCTGCACAAACAGGGTTACGAATCAGAGCTGTTTACATTTGGTGTTTGACCATATTTTGTGCTTTGAATATCAGAGTAGGAGAGCGAGTGTGATGGCAGCTAACAGATGTTTGCAAGCATTTAGGCAACGAGAGTATTTCCAAGGCTGTGTATTTCAAGATCCTTGTTTAATTTATTTTGCTTAATTATCCTTTCTTGCATTTTTAATGCTCTTAATATGATAATATTAAGAACTGCAGTGTGTGACTCTGTGTTGCTCATTTGAATAGATGCTAGATGGGCGGGGGGACATGGGGTGACGCTGCAAGCCAGGACCCAGCCCCGCGCCCTCCCATGTACAACTCTGTCTCCTGCAGCAGGGGTCCAGAAGGGACCGGGTCTCCACCACAAAGCATGTAGGAAAGGGTTTTTCTTTGCTGTGCATACCAGTCCCATGGGGGTTCTGATTCGTTTGGTCTGAGGGGGGCCTGAGGTGCTGCCTCCAGAGAGAGCTCCCAGGACATGCAGACACTGCTTTGAGTGGCGCGAAGCTACTCTGATGCACACTTTGAATAGTGAAGGTGCGTAGACATCAGGGAGGGAAAGTCGTGTCAGCTGGATGCCCCGGGCTGCTGGTCAATTCCCAGCACCCCCTCCCTAGCTGAAACCAACCAACAGCTGGTGACCAGGCCAAGCCTGGGTACCTAGTGTGTTCGAAGCTTTCCTTCTGGTGCGGAGCTTGTGGCCAGGGGTCTGACTCTGGTCTTTTTTCCTACGAGCGGAAGGAAAGCCACACTGTAGTGTGCTCCGAGATCCTGTGCTTTATGCTCAAAACCTAGAATACTCGTAAGAAAACAACAGGAGAGACCTGTTAGGTATAATATCCAATTACAATTATTTTTTTACTCCAAAAGGCATGTCAAATAAATAATGCAGTTTAATGTTACTTCTAGAAAAGGCAGCAGCATTAGTTAATTTACATAAATTATACAACTCATTATCTTTGTTTATAAAAAGCCTTAGCAATATTTTGGCTTGTGGATCTAAAATGGAAAAAACCCCAGATTTCGCTTCAGTGGAACTTTGCTTTCCCGCAGTCACCTTTTTATTTATTTACAGAAAGAGCGTCTGTCTGACAGATCCCCTTAGGATTACTGCCCTTTCCTGGTGATGAATGGAATGCATTAAGTCTGACTTTTGTTTATAAAAAGCCAAATAAATACCAGTGAAGGCAGCCAAGAACCCAGAGCTCAGGGCAGCCATGGAGGCTTCCCCTGCCGGCTCTGCCTGCTGCCCGACATCAGGGCCAGTGGGGCAGGGTGAGGAAGGTGCTGCGGGGGCCAGGAAGCAGGTTTCCCCTCCTTTTGTCTTCCACATAAATCCTCAGGCGGCTCAGGTTAGTGGCCACGGTGCCTCCTCCTGGTGCCCCACCTACAAGCAGGCGGGCTCTTCCTACTTTGTCCGAAACGAGGGCCACAAGCCGCGCGTCGTGGCTGAGCGCCTGCCTTGTGCCTACTCCGAATGGCGATGAGCTGGGCGTGTAAGATACACGTTGCCTTTCACAGACCTAATAGGAAGGGAAGCCCTGTTAAATAACCCGTTAATATTTATATTGATTACATTTACAAGATTTTAAAATATGTTGGCTAGACAAAACATCCTTAAGATTAGCCTCACCTTTTTCTTCTGACTTCTTTACCATTGCTGCTGGGCCAGGTAAAGTGGGGCTTGCGCCGCACTCACTGAACAGCGCTGGGACCCAGACTCACTCATCAAGAGGCTGTGGACTTGGATTACTTTGAAGCGTGCCCGTAATTTAGACTCTGATTCTAATTTTTCCACTGGCCCTGCATCAGGATCTGACTCATAATCAGAAACTTAAGATGCGATGCCAGGGCAAAGGCAGGTCCTGTTTGATGGTGTGGTTGGAGATTTGAAGGGCCCATAGGAGAACAACATGATATGAGAAAATTGAACTCTTATCCCTCGATAGCGCTGGGCTGATGCTTTTGGCTTGAATATTAAAGTCTCTGCCTGTGGATGGACGAGCCCAGCTCCCAGGTTACTTCAGAGTGGAAACCGGTGAATCCTAAATTCTTCTTCATCGTGTATGCAGACCCATTTGAATGGCAAGAGAGAAGGGCAGCCCTGGGGCAGGTCTGCAGAGTTGGGGCGTGCTTGTTAGAGCAGGGAATGGTGGACATGCTTCTGTGTGTGGGGAGACTTGTGCTGTGCCACGTGTCAGGGTATCTGGACATTGGATATCAGTGTGTTCCACATGGAAGTCAATGCCAGCAGGTCTTGTTGCTGAGAGGGCAGAGCCTGAGACCCCAAAGCCCTAGGCTGCAACCCTGAAGGGAACAGGGCCTGGAGCTCTTTGCCTTCATAACACTTGCTGGGTTAGAGACAAAGTGATTTCTGTCACTCTTTAGTTGTAGATTATTTCTTTACTTCTCCCATCCATCCATTCATTTAAGAAACATTATTATAAGCTCACGGCATGCTAGGTGCTTTGCTAGGCATTAGATATACAATGATCTACAAAGCAGATGCATCGTCCACTCTCTTGAAGCTCTCCTGAACGGGGCAGGAGCAGACAGGGCAGAGGTCAGCAGCAAGTACCTCAGGACCCCTGAGGGAAGGGCTAAGGGGGTTGCAGCAGGAACATGCCCAAGCCAAGAGAAATGGCCAGGCGTTGGGTTTTGGTGGTTTGGGAGAGCCTGAATGAGGCAGGAACATTCTACTTGTGACTCAAAGGACAAAGAGCTGGGATGGGGCATTCTCAGCAAACAGGACAGCATGAGTCTCTCAGGTGGGAAAGACCTTGTTTTCCTGTTGACAGAATGCGACCAGTGTACCTGGAGATAGGGACAAGGACAGGGTTGTGTGAGATGTGGCCAGAGGGACCTAGAACCAGGTCATGTAGGGGCTCAGATGAGGTAAGGATTTTGGACTTTGCTCTCAGGGATTTTATGAGGTGTGTCGGAGGTATAGGGGAAAGTTCTGGGTGGGTGACTTGGCCTCAGACTGAGTGATACTGGGCATGCCGCTTAATCCCTCGGGGTGTTGGTTTCCTTATCTATGAAGTGGGATGGCTGAGGTAGGAGAAGAGAGACTAGCCAGAATGTTTGGGGTTGTTCTGGGTACCTTATAAGGCACTGGCAGTTTGAAGTCTTCAACCCTGGTGTTTGTGTGTTCCTTGGCCTCATAATATACAAGAAGACAGAATGATCCTTGGCAGTGCTGCAGAATCACTGTGAGCTGCTAGGGTTCTAATGTGTAGTCTGGGGTGGGACATGGGCATCTGTAATTTTTATTTTCATTTTATTTTTTTTTTTAAAGATTTTATTTATTTATTTGACAGAGATCACAAGTAGGCAGAGAGGCAGGCAGAGAGAGAGGAGGAAGCAGGCTCCCTGCTGAGCAGAGAGCCCAATGCGGGCCTCGATCCCAGGACCCTGAGAACATGACCTGAGCCGAAGGCAGAGGCTTTAAACCACCGAGCCACCCAGACACCCTGGCATCTGTAATTTTTAAAGAGCTTACCAGGTGTTTGGTTCTACATATTGGATAAATTGGAGATCCACTAGGGATTGTGCCTCTAAGAGGGGATAAAGATGGCCCCTGTGGCCAGAGACTGTCTGTGTAATAGTATGTCAGATGCCTGAGACACACAGAGTCTCCCGGGATCCCTCCAAGTCCAAATATGTAGGCCTACCATTAGACCAAGGGTCTTAGTTCAGAAATTATAATTACCTCACTTTGCACAAAGGGAATCTGGTGTAACCCACAGAATAAATCCATGGTAGACTGAGGAGCTTTCTGGTAGGTTTTGTTACACTGACAAGTTATTTGTTGAGAAGGCAAACGGACTGGTTTTCATGCATGCTGCTAGAGATCTTGATATTTGGAGGTTATGACACAGCTGGTGAAGAACATTCTGATGCATCTCCCTACCATCCCCCAGCCATCTTCCACTGCCATGAGTAAGTCAGGGGAGTATCTGCAACAGGTTAAGAACCCAGGGACAGAACTAAGTGTTAATTCTATTATGTCTTGTACATCTCTAAGAATACTCAGAGATCTCTAATGGCAATGACAGAGTAATTGGTAGCAAACTTAGCATACCACCAAAACCAACTAGAACTCTGGGAAAAGTATGTGAAATGACTGTTGTCAGTTGTTGGACAACAAGCAGTGTAGGAATCTGATGTCTGAGAAGAGTAAACAAGATGAGTTCTGGCTTTTGTAGACTTCTTCCCAGTAGCATAGAGATGGGTAACGAAACAGAACTTGGCAGTCTAGCTGAGTTGAGGAGATCTAGATCAGAGTTTGGGATGGCCAAGACAACTGGAGTTTATAGGGAAGATTACTGTAAAAAAAATAAACAGAGGAAGAAATCCAGAAATTTGCATAGTAGGTCTCCTTGAGTCATTGGCTAAATACCAAGCAGAGTATGTATAAGGTGAATCTCCATGAGGTTGCTCAAAGAAAACAACTACTGGGAGCTGTAACTAAAACTTCTCAGAACACATGTGCAACTGGGAGATGTTCAGGTTTGAACTAGGCTGTGTGAAGAGATGTTATTGAACACCTGGGGCATTTATTAGAGACCTCATAATGTCCACACCTTAAGAATAGGATAGATTCTCCCTGGAATAAAGACTAATCTAGACTCACCCTAACAAAGCACAAAAAGAAACCTCACAATAAGCAAGCTAATCTGAAAGTAATGCAAGTACCAGACATAACAAAATGCAACATTCTTTAAAGTATGACAGCAAAAATCTACACTCAACAGTATATCATGGACAGTGCCCTGTGTTCAATCAAAAAGAATTATACATGTAAAAACCAGGGAAATATGACCCATGTCTGGAATAAAAATCAGTCAGTAGAAATGGAGCCCCAAATAAAATCAATATAAATTAGAAGACAAAGACTTTAAAGCAGCTATTATAAATATATTCAGTGATTTAAAAGAAAAGATAAATAGTGCAAGGAGAGGATTATAAGAAAAAATATCCAAATAAAACGTGTAGAATTTCAATATGATATCTAAAATGAAAATTTTACCAGATGAGTATATTAGTTATTGCCTAATGGGTAGTTTAAATTTACCACAAATTTAGCAGCTTAAAACAACACACATTTATTATCTCACAATTTCTGAGAGTTTGGAATCCATATGTGGTTTAACTGGATCCTCTGTTTAAGGTCTCTCATAAGGCTGCTGCAATCAGTATGTCATCCAGGAGTGAGGTCTTATCTGAAAGCTCAGCTGAAAAGGATCTACTTCTAAGCTTGCTTAGTTGCTGTAAGAATTCAGCTCCTTGGAAGATGTTGGACTGAGGGCTTTGGTTCCTACCTGGGTCTTAGCCAGAGGACATCTTCGGTTCCTTGCATATGGACTTCTCCAACATGGCAGCTTGAGTCATCAAAGTATATAACACACAAAGAAAATAGATTTTGCTAGCAAAACAGAATTCACAGTCTCTTATAAACTAATCACAGATGTGACATCCCATCACCTTTAATGTATCCTATTGATTAGAAGCAAGTCATCAATAAGTCCATGAAAAGGAGATGGAGATTAACACAGCGGTATGAATAATAGAGGTCAAGACCACTGGGGCCATCTTAGAGTCTAATTATCACAATGAGCATAATATGGATTAGGCACTAGAAACAAAGGTCAATGAACTTGAAGATACAGTGATAGAAACACCTGAAAATAAAGCATCCAGGCAAGAAAGGGTAGGAGAAAAATAAGAGACTCAGTGAACTGGAAACACATCAAGTGATTCCATGTACCTATAACTGGAGACCCAGACTATCGTCAAGTGGGAACAGGAGCAGCAGAAAAATATTGAAGAAGTAATGATCAGGATTCTTCCAAATTTGATGCAAACTATAAAGTCATAGATCTAAGAAACTCAATGAACTTGAACATTAGAGAGGACAAATACATAAGAAAGAACACCAAGAATTGTCATAATCAAATTACTGAACACCAGCAGTAAAGAAGTAGTCTTCTAATTAGGCAAAGGAAAAAAAAAGACAAATCACAAGAATTACTACTGATTTCTCATTATTAACAATGAAAGCTAGAAGACAATGAAACATCTTTGCATTACTAAAACTTTACCTACACTTCTTTATTAAATGAACATATTCTTAAAAAAGGAAGGTGAAATAAAGACATTTTTAGGCAAAACAAAAACAAAAAACCCCAAACAGGATAATTTACCACTGGCAGATCTCTACTATAGGACATATTAAAGGAAATTCCTCAGGCTGAAGAAAAACATTACTAGATGAAAACTCAAATTTACACAAAAGAATGAAGAGCACCAGAAATGGTAAATATGTAGGTAAATATAAAATACACATCTTCTTGTTTTTAAAATTCTCTTTGAAAGATAATTGACAAAAATTATAAAGTTATAGCTCTTAATGCCTATAACAAAAAAGAAGTAAGATCCCAAACAATAACCTAAACTTCCAACTCAGAAAATTAGATTAAAAAAGCAAATGGCACCTAGAGTATGCAGGAGGAAAATTAAAAGAATATATAAAGACCACATTATACATGACATCATTTATATGAAATGCTCAGAATAGGGCAAACTATAGAGACAGAAATTAGAGCAGTAGTTGCCTAGGGCTGAAGGGGTGTGTGTTGGGTGGGGATAGGGAGTGCCAGCTAATGGGTATAAGGTTTCTTTCTGGGGTGATGAAAATGTTCTGAAATTATGGTGATGATTGCGCAAGACTATAAATATACTAAAAACATTGATAGATACTTTAATGAGTGAAGTTTATGGTGTGTAAGCTACATATCAACAAACTGTTAAAAACAAAATGATTGTCTAAAGCAAAATATAACATGTAGAGCGAAGTGCATGACAACAATAATACAAGGGAAAGCAGTGGGAAGTGGGAGTATATTGTTGAAAGATTCTTACAGTACTGATATGCTATAACTATCTGAAGCTAGAGTACTATGATTAAAGATACATACTACAAATCCTAGAGCAGCCGCTAAAATCTAAGAGAAATAGCCAGGAAGCCAATAGTGGAGATGAAGTGGAATACTGAAAAGAATGAAGCCAGGAAAAAGAGGAAAATGAAACAGATAGGACAAATAGAAAACAAATAGCTAGATGGTAGAGATAAACCAAACTGTATACATTATTATATCAACTATAAGTGGGTTAAACATAACAATTAAAAGCTAGAGATTATCAGAATGGACACAAAAAGTAAGGCCCCACTACATGCTTTCTACAAGAAATATACTTTAATAATAAAGACACAAATAGGTCAGAAGTAAAAAGATGGATAAAAGATATAGTGTGCAAACTGTATATATAAGACATAGTGTGCAAACTATAAGAAAGCTAAAGTGAGTATTATCAAGTCCTTCAGGAGAAGGCCTGCTACTAAAAATAGAGACATTTCACAATGACAAAAGGGTCAGTCCATCAAGAAGACATAACAGTCCTAAATGTGTACACATATAATTATATGGCTTCATAATACATGCCAAGTGATGGAACTGAAAGGAGGAACAGAGAAATTCATCATTATAGAGGGACATGTCAACATGCCTTAGTCAGTAATGAATAAAATAGACAGGAATTCAGTAAGGACTTCAAAACTTGAGTAACGCTATCAACTAACTTGATCTAATTGACATTTTTGAGACAAAATACCCAACAATAGAGTATATTTTTTCAAATGCACGTAAAAGTTTTAGTAGACCATGTGCTGTACTATAAAACAAGTCTCATTAAATTTAAAAGGATTACTGTTTCTCTGGAAGCAACTGAGTTAATTTAGAATTTCAAATGTAAAATATATACCTGAAGAATTTCCAAATATTTAGAAATTAAACAACACATCTCTAAGGGTAAAAGGAAATAAAATCATAAAGGAAACTATAAAAGAATTTGAAATGAATAAAAATTAAAACACAACATACAAAATTTGTCTGATGCACCTAAAGCAAGTCTTAGAAAAAAATTCATTCTTATAAATGTTTGTATTAAATACTTATATAATATTTACACTTGAAATCAATAAATGTAGTTCATACTAACAAATGTTTACAAGATGATCTGAGCTTTCACACTAAGAAGCTAGAAGAATAGCCAATGAAAACCAAAGTAGAAAAAAGGCAATTGTACAGATAATAGTGAAATCAATGAAACAGTAAATAGACAAACAAATAATACAAAAACTGGTTCTTTGCAAAGATCAATAAAATGACAAGCCTCTCGCTAGTCTAATCAAGAAACAAAAGAGAGAGAACACAAGTTGTTAACATCATGAATGAAAAAGGATACATGATCACAGATGCTAGACAGATTAAAGGTAAAACCAAGGAATATCATGAACAACTCTACAGTGATAAATCTGGCAAGTTAGATGAAATGGATGCGTTTCTTGAAAGACAAAAATTATTAAAATTGACAGGAAAAGAAATGGAAAAATTAAACTTGTAATTTAAAATCTTCCCATGGAGAAAACTCCTTCGGAATGAATTCTATCAAACATTTAAGGGAAAAATAATGTTAAGCTTACCAAACATTTTCAGAAAATATAGGAGATTGGAACACTTTTCAGTTCATTTTATGATACCCATACTAGACAAAGACATTACAAGGAAAGAAAATTGTGGACCATTATCTGTCATGAGCATAAATGTACAAATCCTTAATATAATATTTTAGCAAATTAAATGCAGCTATATGTAAAAAGGACAATATACCATTATTAGTGGAGTTAATTGCTGGCATGCAAGGTTGGATTAACATCTGAAAATCAGTGTAATTCACCACATCAAAATAGCAAAGGATATTAACCATATAATTATATAATTGTCTCAACAGATACAGTAAAAGTATTCCATACAATTCAATATCCACTCGTGATTTAAAAAACAAAACAAAACCCAACTCTTGGCAAAGTAGGAATAGAAGGGAATTTCCTCAGTCTGATAAAGGGCATCTATACAAAGCCTCCATCTAATAGCATACTTAATAGTATATTATTGCACTTTCCCTTAAGATTGGGAAATGGCCAATATGTCCATTCTTACACTTCTATCCTGGAGGTCCAAGGCAGTGCAATAAGGCAAGAAAAAGAAATAAAAAGGATACAGATGGGAAAGAAAGGAGTAAAACTTCTTTTATTTGCAGATAACATGCACATATATATAGAAAATGCTAAGAAATTTATAGGACAAAACTGCCGGAACTAATAAATACATTTAAGAAGTCCACATGGAACCAGGTTGGTATTTAAAGAACAAATGTCTTTCCATATATTAGCCATCTCCATATATTAGGAAAATAAATTGAAGTTAAAGAAATGTACAATTTAAAATAGCATAAAAACTTGAAATATTTTAGGGTAAAATTAGCAAAGTATGTGTAAATGAGAATGTATAAAACATTGCAGTGAGAAATTAAAGACTACCTAAGTAAATGGAGAGGTATATTTTATGCATGAATGGGAAGATCTAGTGTTCAGATACCAGTTTTCTCCAGATTGGTCAACAGAGTCAGTGCAGTCTCAAAAACCCATCAGCCTTGGGTTTTTTGTTTTGTTTTGTTTTGTTTTTTTAGAAATTGATAAACTGATTCTAAAATTTATATAAAACACAAAATGGACCTAGCATAGCTAAAAGAATTTATAAAAATAAGGTGTAAAAAGTTGCACTACTTGATTTTAATACTTTTAATCTACAGCTAGAGTAAGCAAGACCGTGCGGTATCAGTGTCCGTCGGTCCCCCCGTGTCTCAGGCAGGCAGATTTCAGGTCTCAGTTTCCGGACTTTCCTGGGAGCCAAACTGGAGAGTTAATTTAATCTTCCCGGGCTGTGATGGAGAGTGTGTGTGTGTGTGTGTGTGTGTGTGTGTGTGTGTATGAGAGAGAGACAGAGAGATGGGGCTCTATGTTCTTTCATGTGATGGTCAATCTGGGGCGGCACGAGAGGAGACACAGGAGAGGCTCAGGAAGAGAAAGTTCATTATGCGCAGAGGTCCTAGGAACAGGGGGTGTGACACACACACACCAGGGTGGTCACAAGAGAAGGGGCCATAAATGAAGGGAGGAGAGAAACCTAGGTCTTTATTGAAATTTGCATGGGCAAGACAGGGCAGGGCAGGATAAACAGTTTAGGATCAGGTGGTCTGACTATTTCAGTGGGCTCTAAAATGTAGGGATAGTTCTGGTGCTTGGCCCTGGAATGATTAAGGCAGAGGAATATTGCCTCCTGGGATTAAGGGCCAGGCAGAGGTAAAGCCTAAAGTTGATTAGTTTGCATATCAAAAGCACACTCCTGGCTCAGCCCTTTGCTATCCCTCAGAATCAGCCAGCCCTCAAGGGCGGTCTCTCCCCAGCCAGAAAGGTTTTTGAGTTTCAGAAACGCAAGATAAGTAAATTCTGGAGATTCACAATAAAACAATGTGCTTATAGCTAACAATACTATATTATAGATTTAAAATTTGCTAAGACGGTAGATCTTCTGTTAAGTGTTCTTACTATAGAACACTTACTACAGAACGTACTGAGCACACAAAATAATAATGATGATGATGAAGACAATAAATAATAGTAACACTGGGGGTTGGAGGAAGCCTTGAGAGGGGATGGATGTGTTTATGGCTTTGATGGGGATGATGGTTTCATGGGTGTGAATTTAACTCCAAGCTCATTGAGTTGTGTATATTGAATGTATACAGCTTCTTACATGTCAGTCATACCTCAGTAAAGGGGTTTGAAAGAAGATGTCAGAGCATCATATTATGCAGAAAATACAAAATACAAACCATACAGACTCGTTCTCGGGTTGCCTCATCGATAGACTGGCTTTCCCAGGAAGCCCCTCCATGGCACAGAGAATATGTCATTTTTTTCTTCTGTCTTCTCCTCAAAAGAAACCACCTTCCTCTTTTCTACAGTTTCAAAATGAATACGTACCCATTGTAAAAATAAAAAAAAGTCAGACGATATAGCAAAGTGGGGGAGAGATTAGATTCACCTTAAACCCCAAATCCCATTGATAAAACGGCCCATGATGTATACACTCCTGAAGGGTTTTGACACACGCACGCACACACACACACGCACACACACACGCACACACACACACGCACGCACACACACACACGCACACACACACGCACGCACACACACACGCAGAGGCACACATTTTGACCAAAATATGGGATTATATTGTTCACACTATTTCGCACTTGCTTTTTATTTTTGCATGATTCCATGTTAAGTGGTTTATGTCATTTTTACTAGCTCTGTGTGATGCCATATAGTGGACCTACTCACCGCCGCTGCGCACTGAGAATATTACTCCTGTTCGCCATTAGAAGTCACACTGTAACATCCTGGTATTTATTCAGTATTCCTGCAACAAATGTTTGAGGACTTACCGTGAGCCAGATTTTTCATATCTGTCCAATTGTTTTCTTGGGTATATTCCTAGAAATGGAATAGGAATGCTGGGTCAGAGGGTATATCTGCCTAAAAACTGTACACATACGGCTAGATCGTCCTTGGAAAGATGGCGTGAGCTTCCAAATGCACTGGGGATGATGGGGGGGGTCCTGCTCCTTAAACAAATCCACCCGCCACCCCCCGCAGGGCTTGGCACAGGCAGGGCTCATAGTCCGGGCCTCGTATCATTAACTGAGGTAGTAATAACAGAGGGGTGAAGCCTTTTGTTTTGCAAACATCTCTAGCGCAGTATTGAGGGCACGTGTGTCATGCCTTCTTGTCACTCAGAGAGGAAAGAAGAGTCCACCCTCGCTCTGTGTGTGCGCAGCTTCTGCGGGGATCTTCCCAGCCCCATTCAGCCACTCAGTAACAAGGACGTATGTCACGGAAGGCGCGGTTGATGATGCTGAGTGCTTTTCTCACCCTAAGTCCACAGCTCTGGGTGTTTCGCAGATGAGAGGCTGAGGCTCGGCGGTTGAACAGTCACAGGGCCCCTGAGCTGGTGACCCGCAGAGCCATGATTCCAGTGCAAGACACCCCGACCCCCACGCTCAGATTCGAACTCCAGTCACGGATTTGGGACTTTAACTTGTCTTTGTTTTCCTAATAGCTTTGGCTTTGGAACTTATCCATTTCACAAATATTTATCGAGCGCCTTCCAAGGGCTAGAAGGGAATAGAGTAGGCAAGGTCTGGGCCCTCATGGAGCTTCCAGCCAGGTCAAGGAGACATAAATTCATCACTTAATTGTGTGAAAGGAATATGGTCAGTGCCATAAAGGAAAAGCAGGGGACTCTAAGACCTTCCAGCCGAGGGGTCTGGTCTACCGGGAAGGCAGCCCTGAAGAAGTATGCTCCCCGAGATTGGTAGTGAGTAGGGGTGGGGAGGGCATTAAGGAGAAGGGGCAAGCGTTTCAGCAGAGGGAGAGCCTGTGCAAAGGCCCTGAGGCATGAAGAAGGGTAGTATGCTGGAGGAAAGGCATGAAGTTTGATTAGTGTATGTGGAGCTCAGAGTCTGAAGGGACCCGAGGAGAGTGGGAACTGAGCCTTGCAGAGTCTCCCGAGCTGCGTCAGGATGTTTAGGATTTAGCGTTGGAGCAATGGGAGCCATGGAAGCTTTAAACTAGCGGAGTGGTGTCCTTTTATTGTTTTAAAAACATTGCTTAGGTGGTTATAGGAAGGACGGATGGGAGTGGGGTGCAGATTCAAACAGGAGGCACTTCTCTTTCCACTGTTCCAAGCAGGTGGTCCATCTCTTCTTTTTTCTTTTTTTTCCCTTTCTTCATCTTTTTTCTGTTTTGATTAGTTTCTTCTCCCTCTTCTGTCTTACCATTCTGGGCCTCCGGCTTCAGAAGTGAGAGGCTACAGATGGCTCAGGTCTTGAGCGGCGAAGTCAGGGGACCAGTGGCTCTGAAAGCTGTCATATGTCACACACAAGTCATCTTTCCAGAGCTGCAGCTACCTTCCCGGCAGAATGTCAAGCAGCTTGGTACGAGGAGCATCTGCTCTGAGCGGCTCTGAGCATTGTCAGAGCACCATAAACAAAACGGTCAGGTTTCTGCAGATAGCCTCCTGGCCTCCACCCGCACACTTGGCCGCGCTGCGGGCCGGCTTTCTCTTTCGGCATCTGTCTTCGGCACTTGCAGAGTGCACAGTGCGGGGCTTTGGGACTGGGGCTCTGGGATGGTGTGCAGTCTGCATGCTAAAATGCCAGAGCTGAGCCGGGAGCAGGACTCAGAGAGCCGCCCTTGCTCTGTCTGATCTCTGGAATGAGAGGGAAGCTCCATTCCTGCTGGGCACCCTGGACCAGAGAAGAAGGACTTGCCCAGCAGGATCCTTATCCCAGAATCCCCCGGGTGGGAAGGGAGAGAAGGCAGACCCAGAAGGGGAGGAAGGAGCCCTTGGTTGCCGTAGAAACCTTGCAGCATCTGTAGAGGTCACTCAGCCCTCACTGGACACCTTTGTTCCTGGAAATGTCAGAAACACCTGGCCTCAAAAACAAAACAAAACAAAAAAACACCCCAAAACAAAAACCAGTGACCATGATCTTCCCAGCCTGATGTATATCTGTGCCTCTTGCCCACCTGGGCGCCAGACCTCACGCTAGTCTCCTCCACCCTGTCTGGCTGGCCGGCCCTCTGAAGCCCTCTGGTGTTCTGAATTGTGGTCACCAGCAAAGAACAAATGAGGATTCACCTAGATAGCAATCTTGGCTCATTTGAGGGAGCACTGGAATGTTCCCCAAGCTCCCTGCTTCTACGGTAAAACCTTCCTGACCCAAGGATGAAAGTCCTGGGCTTGGTGCAAGTGTGACTCTAAGAAGGGCCTCCTGTGGAGTTAGCCGCCTTCTGGACTCTTGGTGGCAGCCCGCTGAGGGTGGGCTCTGGGCGCCTGTGGGCGTCCAGGAGAGCAGTCAAGGGCAGGTTCTTCTTGGCGGGGAGCGTTCTCATTGTCGTGTGGCCCAGGTTTGCAGTGAGGGTTCAGGTAATTGCTTTGTAATTAACTGCATCACCTTCTTCCTGTTTAATAAATAGCATGAATAAAACCACCCGGCTTGTGGTGGGATTGTAATTCACATTCCATGGACGTGGGCTGCACATTTTTCATTTAACATGTAAAGGCAGTTTCTATGTAAATTATTTCGAAAGGTTCTCCGTGGACTAATGACATTAGTGTCTGGATGGATTGAAATTGTCTGAATAATTGATACTACAACGGCGTGGTGCATCTTGGAGAAAGGAACTGGCACTGTAACTTGTACACTTTTTTTTTTTATATTAAAGCCAAATTAGGAGCGAGCTGCTGAAAAGCTAAAACAAATATTTTGTAAACAAGAATCCGAAATGTGACACATTTGTTTTGACTTAAAGAGCCAAATTCTTTACAAACACAGAATTAATGGTTCCATTGATAAACTGTCCACAGGAAAATGATGAGTGCTGGCAGGCATGGAGAGGCTCCCTTTCCCCTTAGCCAGTTGGCCAGGTCCCCCCCTCCCCCTCCGCCAAGCACAGGGCTCTTCTGTTTCCAGCCCCGCCCCCGACTGGTGGTAGAAATTGTAGTGAGGATATTCGTTCACTTTTTAAAACACAGACTTGTAACTTTTTTATTTATATCTAGGCAGAATATTAATCTTACAAACCAATTCAGGAATCTCTTTAAAAAAAAGGCCTCCTGGGCTTAAAGGTGGTAGGTATATACTTAATAAAGTGAAATGCTTTATGGTTAATTGTCAAAGGCCTGGTCTACCACATGGAGGAAATAATTGTTGTAGAAACAGAATAAAACATTGTTCCCAGGTAGGTAAATGTCCTGAAAAATTGGATTCCATCCCCTTGAGTGTGAATCCCTTGTGAATTAAACCTTCCTGCAAAGAGATGTCGAAGAGGCAAAGTAGAAAAACAATCAAAACCTTAAAAATGAGTATGTTCTTAAATGAAAGAATTAATCATGCTAAATTAGAAAAAGTATTAAAATAGTTCTAGATTAATGCAGACTGAATATCAATATAATTGCAGCAACTTAATTTGGCATAAAAAACATCTAATGAAATATTTTAATATTACTGTCCATTCAATTTACCAGCTTGAATTTCATGGGGTATTAAGTAGTTCTTAAATTATCTTTGCAAAACCTTCCAAATTCATGTGGGGCTTTTGTTGTTGTTGTTGTTGTTGTTTATGGAAGGAGGGAGAAGTACATCTGTGAGTGTGAGTGTGAGTGTGAGTGTGAGTGTGACTGTGTGCTTATTGAAGCTAAACCCCAATTCCTACTTTGTAGAAGAGGTAAAAACCAACCCCTCGTTCTTGTCAGCTGTGCCAAGAATCAGTGTTTCCTCTACCTGCGGAGATTTTGTCCCCCTGGGGCCGCAGCTCTCTGTGTGATCTTGAGGTATGCTCAGTTTAACCAGATGAAGGGGGTCTCCAGCTCTTTCAGGTCAGCCTTTCATTGTGCAGTCGGGCTGATGGTCACCCCACTGTTGCAGGAAGGGAGTGTGAAGGAGGCTCATTTCCGGTGGATTCTCTGACTCACAGTGCACCATGGAAACAGCCAGTCCTCTAGAGAGGATTTCCAGATGGCGACCACCCAAGCATGCTCTAGTCCAGCACCCTTATCTCTCCTGACACGATGCTCTTCTGGCTCTCTGGTAGCTCTGAGACTGGTCTGCTCCCCACATCCCCTAGGCTCTTGCCTTTGTGCTGGGGCGTGGCCATCTCTGTCCCCGTACACGTCCTACTCATTCTTTGTGGCTCTTGCCCCTCTGGCCCCAGATCTGCAGAGCAAGTCCACGGGGGCAGCAGTGACCAGTGATCTTCCCTTCACTCAACTGGAGAGCCTTCATGCTGCATTTCAGGAATCTTCAGTAGCATTTGATAACAGCTCAATTTGGACTCCATAAAACCCCTCTTTTGTGATGTACTTGAGCCAGAAATCTGGGTCTTGGTGACCTTTCTCCCTCACCTCTCCTTCTTCATGCAGGCTTTGGTCTGAGGCTTGTGACCCAATGATATTTAGGTCTTCCACTCCATCGCCATCTTGTTCCTTCTGGTGTGAGGCTTGAAAGCAATTCTACTTGAAGGCTGAGGACAGGAAAGGAAGACTGGGTTGGCATTTAGATACCCCTGGGTACAGAGTGGTGTGGTTTAGTTGCCTTGGGCTGCAGGGAACAAGAGAAGTTTTTGAGCAGGAGAAAAATATGACAAGTGTCCACAAGATTGATGTGCAATGATGCTCATTATAGCAGTATTGATAAGTGTGGGAATTGGAGCAAATTCACTTTCCAACAATAAGGAACTAGTTAAATAAATCATGGTACTCTATAAATATTTGTTGAGTAAATGATTATGTAGACGAGCATAAAGAAGAACAAAAAAGAAAATAAATCATCTCTAATCCTATTTCCTGATAATCACCACTGTTACGGGTTTGATGTGTTCCCCTCCCCCAAACACCACACGAGACCCACAGTATCCACGGTATACACTGCCAGCCCAACTCCATTAGACATTTCATGCATGCTTTTGATGTAGCCTCTCTGCTGAATATTATGTTGTAAGCAGGTTCTCATGTCCTCCCATAGTCCTTACAGTCCTGACTTGGGATGGACATCTATTGCTATGGGATATGGCACCCCTCGAAGTTTGGACAGACACAATCCCTTCCCACTCTCCACTTTCTCCAAGGTCAGCTCATCCATGTCTATGACTCCATTGGCACTTGCCCACGGGTGACTCGAACTTCTCTACTTCCTGTGCCCCTGGACCTCTTCTCTGAGCTCCAGACAGGACTGTCAGGTTCCCTTTTTAGCCTCTCTCATCAGACCCAGCAGGTCTGACCCAAACTCATTACCTTTGTCTTCATGTGTCTCTGTTTTCGTGGAAGGCAACACCATCCATCCCATCATGCTACCCAGAACCATGAGTGTTTCTTCACGTAGTCTTTTCTCCCCCAGTCCCGCATCCAAACAACCTGGATCCCTTTACCTCCTGAAGCTCGCAAATCCATTCCTTTCTCGCCATCACACAGGCTTAAGATATCACCACATGGTCTTAGCCTTATCCTTCCAAATGGTGCTTCTGAGTCAGCTCTGGTCCCCCGGGCATTCAGCTGCCACTGAGGGGCTCTCTACCATGCAAACCCTACAGTCCCTCCTCTGCTCTCAGGAGAGAATCTGGAACTGCTGGGTGGAAACAAGACTTCGGGGCCAGGCTACCCGGGTGGAGTCATTCTAACCTTCCTGCTACCTATAGGATCTTGTGTGTTTTATGTACATTCTCCCATGTTTGTTTTCTCATCTTCCATGAGGATTAGGTGAGTGAGTCAGTGTTCTCAGCTGGGCCCTGGCACACAGAAAGGCTATTTCAGTATTTGCTGAATAGTTTTTTGCTATTGTTGCCTATAAGGTAAGGATTATAGTGAGAATAATACAGTATAGTACTGAGCACAAAGCAAACCCTTAGTTAGTGTTAGTGGTTTTTATTGTCTCTCTAGCTTCCTGCTGTGTCGTATGCTTTTTCTGGCCTGGCACTCCACATGACTCCTTCAGTTCTTTGTGCCCACTCATCACAGGGCCTTTGCACACATTGTTTAGCCTGCAACACCTCCCTGTCCTCTTCTCCTAATTAACCTATTATCAGGTCTTAGCTCAACTGCTGCTTCTTGGCTTCACTGACCAGATCTGTATATCTCCCTGAAGTTGGATGCCTCTTCCAAGAGAACCCAGAGAATGTGTCCAGGAGAGATGCATGGTGGAGTGGAGTCTCCATGATCTGGTACCTGGAGTAAGGGAAGACACAATTCAAGCTACCATCTTGGGATCCCATGGCTCCTGCACGTCTCTCCCAGAGTGTTCTGGTGGCCTTTGGTGGTGACCCCGAGGCTCCTTCTGGCCAGGTGGCCCAAGAGAGAGCCATGTGCGGACCCAGCAGATGAGTTTCTCAGACAGCTCAATTCCACCCCTGCCCCCACAGGCGCAGCTGCTGGTGAGAGAGTGGATTATGAGGCTCAGCAAGAGCCAGTTTCCTGTTCTTTGTCTTCTTTTAATTTGAGAGAAGACAGACAGAGCCTTGTCGGGTTGTTACATCCTGGAGGGAAAAGTGTCGGAGCCACCTTCCAGCCACGTCCATGGTCCACACTGCCTTCTGTGGTGGGTTATTCTGACACACACCTGGGAAGCTCTACAATGTGCAGTCAGACCCTGCCCGTGGCATCACCCCTGTGGGAGTTCTTGGTCTCTGGGGCTCTGACTTATGACTCCAGGATCATCCATGGTTCTCTCAAAGCCATTAGATGGGAGTCACCAGCGCCTCGCCCCTCTAATGGCAGCTCTTCTAGTCAGACCCCAGTCTTCTTTTTTCTTTTTGAAATACAGACCACATATACTATGGCTTGTGACAGCTGAGCTATTTTATTTTCTTTTTCTAAAAGTTGTTATTTATTTAGGTGGCCACCTAAATAAGAGAGAGGGAGAGAGAGAGATATCAAAAGAGAGCACAAGCAGAGGGAGGGGCAGAGGCAGAGGGAGAGCAGGCTCCCCGCTGAGCAGGGAGCCCAACATGGGACTCTATCCCAGGCCCCTGGGATCATGACCTGAGCCCAAGGCAGACAGTTCACTGACTGAGCCCCGTTTTAAAGATGTTTTAAAGATGAGCTGAGCCATTTTAAGGATGTTGGTGCAACAGGACTCCCTAAATGAAACATCCCATGAAGGAAAACCAGCGCTCAGAGGACCGACCCCCCCCCAGATCTGCTCACCCCTTTTAGAACCACAGATTCACATGTCCTCCTCCTAAGGTGAAGGTAGGGTCCCTGGAAGGGTCAGGCAGCCCTATTTGAAACTTAGTGGCGACAGCCCCTGGCCGCAACCATAGTTATGCCTCACCTGTTCTCTAATCCTTCACCCTATCCCTATAATGCCAAGCTGGGAGCGGCAGGAGACTTGTGATGCTGGTGGCCATGGATGTTTCTAAATTGTTTATGGATTCACAGGCCACGTGTGTCCTCTTCTCACAGTGGAAAGACCAGGAAGCAGACCCCCCCGCCCCACAGCATGTGTTCTCAAAAGTGGCTCTTTCCGATGCCCTCACCGCTGTGCTGAGGGAGCCTCCTTATACCAGGCATAGCACCAGGCTCTGAGGACCAAGGCCACGTGGTGTCTGCCCTCACGGTGCCCACTGCCTGAGTGCCAAGTGGGCAGAGGAGTGTGGGGCAGGGGCAGGGAAGACCTCCCAGGGAGATCAGCATTCACTGGTGTCCTGAAGGTGGGGAGGAGAGGATCAGGTCGGTCCTGGCATTAGGTAGGGCTTGGAAACTTTAGAGCAGTGTTTCCAGATCTGGGATCTTGGGGAGATCCCTGACGATAGTCTCGGGGGGTTCTGCTGTTGGGAGCCCTTCAGAAACCCAGAGATCTGCCATGAGAAGGTGTGTCTGTGGTCGTTGTATCCAGTCTCTTCCCTTTGGCTGGAATGACGTCCATTCAGAGTGGTAACACCGCCATCCCCCGAGAAGCCCTGATGGGTTATGGTGTGATCGCAGGGTTGATCTGGAGTCTGGCAGCCAGTGTTTTCCTATGTAGGGTGAAGATGTCTGGAACCACAGGCTGGAGGCCAGGCTCTCGAATCTCAAAGTAGGTTAGGCTCCTGTTATGAGGGTTCTTAAGTGACCCCAATGTTCCTGTGTGACGGTCAACTAGTGAGAGATCTGGGGGGCAGTGGAGATGGAGTGCAAGGAGAACAGGCCTGAGTGAAACCCCCTGCTCCACCTTTGCAAGCACTGGGACCTCAGGCCTGTGAATGAAACTTTCTCAGCCTCAGTTTCCCCCTGTGAAAATGAGGACAGAGGAGCCCTAAGGACTCCAGATGGCATGTAGAGAGTTTTGCTCAGTGCCTTTTGTTGTGACTCCTTCCACCACTATTACTAAAAGCATCAAAAATTGTTGTGATTATCACCATGAGGCTTACCCCATCAGTAGAAATAACTCGATCTGATTCTTTCTAGCTGAGATCAGCCTGCCTGAACTTTTTGGGGGAGGTCAGAGAATGAGGAAAAGTGAAGTTATTTGTTTTTGTTTTATCATGAAACACTTGGCAAGGAGAACGACTTGGAGGTAGGGGAAAGGGAGGCTACAGGGGGCTTTTAGCCTTAGGAGTAGCTTGAGCATGGTGAGCCACCAGTGGGAAAGAGTGGTCCTAACATCGTACCATAGGCATTCCTGTCTGCAGAGTGCGTGTACTGTGAGGCTGAACAGGATCATTGCTGTCCATCCGTTTCAGGACTCAAATTGGGTCTTACCTCTTTGTGATGGTGCAGACGGGCAGGGTCGTCATCTGAGGGCAAAGAGCCCTGGAAGGTCCGGTCTCATGAGATTGCTAACTTGCATGTACAGATGCTCTTGGGACTGAACTGGGACATTCTGATGACGGTCCTCCGTCTTCCCCTTCACCATCATCCTAGCTGGTAGTTTTAGACGGTGTGTTGGTCAGGATGGGCTAGGCCAAGCCCTAGTAACAAGTAAACCTGCGATACTGTGACTTAATACCATCTGGGCTTACTTACTTCTGTCATTAGAACCCTGGTAGGGTCGGATAGCTCCCCTGAGTGGCTCTCCTCCAGGCAGTGATGGGCCCCAGCTCCTTTCACCACAGGGCTCTACCATCTTAGAGTCTTTACTTCACATCCCTGAGGGCAGAGAAGAAAGAGAAGGTGTTTTAGGAGCCAGGCTTGGGAATGGTATTTATCACTTTTACCCTCATTTTATTGGCCCAAACTCTGTCACATGGTCAAAGTGCAACGGAGGCTGGGAAATGTAGTCTCTCTTTGCCCACAAGGAAGAGATGACACATTTATGAGCACTGGCCAGTCTCTACGATGTGTGCATTATCTCACGTAATTTTCCAGAGAACCCCAAAGACTTAGTGCCATTATTATCCCTATTTGTATTTGAGGAACCTAAAGCACAGAGAATACCTGACTTACCATGGTTAGTGGTGGGGCCAGAGTTCAGGAAGTGCAATGTGGGGCTCCAGAGTCTACCCTCTTATAGGAACACTCAGCACAATTCAAGCCCACACGAAGAGCTTGACATCTAGAGAGCTTTCCTGACAGAAAGAGGTTGCTTTTTTGTCCTAAACCCCTCGGAGCACCTTATCTCTACTTTATTTACTTGGCAGTACGGTTATTCAACTTGTCTTCTCTACTAGATTTTAAGTTTCAGAATCAATGTCAGATGTGCATCTCAGCATCGTCCTTGGCCTAACAGTTACTTAGCACGGAATAGAGTAACTATGAGATGGGTCATTAAGTCAGTAGGGAGTCTGGAGTCATGGGTGTGGGAGGGAAGAAGCAGGAAAAGAAGAATGTGGATGAAGGCCCAGAAGGAGGGGGATGTAGGAAGGCCAAGGGGGAAGCAGGGGTGGAGAAGGAGGAGCTGGCTCGTTGTGTTGCGTGCAGCACAGGCACGAAGGGGGAGAACATTGGAAGAGAACTGTAACCAAGGTGTCACCGGGGCCTTGGGAAGCGCAACACATTGATAGGCAGAGGCCGGAATGCCGAGGATGGAGTGAGAGTGGGAAGCGGGGAAGGCCGTGAGTTGGTCCGGGCTGCTCTTGTGAAGTGTTGGCTGTTAACAGGACAGATGGGCAGTAGGGTCCCAGGTGGGCTGAGCTTGGGAATCTTCCATTGTGTCTGGGTGTGGGAAAATGAGTGGGAGAGGCAAGAGTGAAGAAGAGTTGAGGGAGAGGGTTGGTTTGGGACCCCGTCCCAGAGGACAAAGGAGGACAGGAGGTTAAGATCACAGGCAAAGGGCTGACCTCAGAGAGAAGGAACATTCTTTCCTCTGAGACAGCTGAAAAAGAGGAACATGAGTCCAGTTTCCTTATTCAGAGAATGAAGCTCCTTCCCCACACCCCCAACCTTTGAGTTATCATGAGTGTGTTGTGTTAAATAGTGTCCCCAAAAGTTATGTCTACTCAGAACCCCAGAATGTGACCTTATTTGGAAATATGACTGTACAGATATGATTGATTAAGTCAAGATGAGGTCATACGAGAGTAGGGTGACCCTAATTCAGGGACTGTTGTCCTTGTAAGAGGGAAGCTTGGGCACAGACACTCAGAGGAGGAGGCCGTGTGGGACAGATTCAGAGACTGGGAGATGCAGCCATGGGCAGAGGGATGGCACGATTTGCGACAGCACCGGAAGTGTAAGAGGCAAAGAAGAGCCTTCGGAGGGAGCAGCGCCCCGCCCACGCCGGCATTTTGGACTTCTGCCCTCTGGAACTGTGAGGAGATGCCTTTCTGTGGTTTAAATGCACTTGTAGTGGTTGGTACAGCAGCCCCAGGAAACTAATACAGTGGGGAACGTGAAGGCGCGTTTGTAAGTAGCGGGAAATGTAGAATTGCCGCGAAATGTGTGGCATCTCCACCCAAGTTGTCATAAAAGGGAGAGCCGTGGACATGGCCTGGTGGAGGTGAGGGGATGGTGGGGGCGGGACACAGAACTCGAAGTTTCCACCTTCAAAAGCGCTTTCCTTGGCTCAGAGGCTTTCTCCTGCATTTATCTGCCGTCTCTCTGGATTTAGGAGATTAAAAAAACATGGTTTCTCCTTTTCCTGGCTGCCTGCAGCCTCAGTAGAAAGAGTGCATCTGCTTCAGTTTGGGACTGGGGAGGGAGCCGTAGGTGGGGTGCCCGTCGCATGCCCTCCAATCCTGGGGAGGGCTGGCGGGGGCGTGATGTGTGGGAGAGTGCCACGTCCCGGGGCGCATCTGGGCCATTCTGCATTTCCAAAGGAACTCCCCGCCTTCATCTTCCAGCTTGTGTGGAAATAAATCTTACGTATTTTCTCTATGTGAAAAGTGACCGTGTTCAGCTTTTCTTTCCTTGCATCAGTAGAGACCCTTCTCATCCATTCTATTATTGTTGCTGTCACCATCGTCGTCACCATCATCATCGTCAATATCGCATCATGACAATGAGCATTGCGTCCTTTGCTCGCCCCTCTCTGACGGAGGAGAGCAGTGGAGTGACACTCCCCGTCCCTGGGAAACCCCCAACCGTATTCAGTTCATGCTTTTTACCAATGTGTGTTCTTTGAGGTGCCTTTTGACTTTACTGTTCTGGAATCTGCCCTGCTGTAGGAGATGGGGACGCTGACCCCCAGGGGAGGTGACTTGGCTTTCAGTAGCAGGATGGGAAGTGGCCGCTGTCTCTTGGGTGCCGGACACAGGCTCCCAAGTCCATGTTCACGTTCTTCTGAGTCTGCCAGAAACTTCGGGGGCCCCGGGAGCTGCTGAGTCCCATGCTGGGGGAATGGGGTGGGGGATGCACGGTCTGGTTTCCTCAGTCTGCACCCACTGAAAGGCCTTCGTGGGCCTCCCCTCCAGGAGCAGACGCAGTGTCCTGGGAGAGGTGGACACAAGCACAGGCAGAGAAGTCTAGGGGCAACTGCGCTGTGGCTGGACAACCTCCCTGCCAGAGCTGAGATGCAGTAGAGCTGGGCCTGTCCGGAGCCGGCAGTGCTGGTCGGGAGAACCGAGGCTCGGGCGCCAACATGACCAGTCTCTACCGTGCAGTCGTCATGTAACGACAGTGGGCCTCTCTGAACCTCAGTTTCGTCATCTAAAATAGACTTAATAATGTAAAACTCCTGAGATTTGTTGAAAGGAGGTGCATGTGAAGCACCTGTTCCCAGGGGTGGGCTGTTCCTCTGAGTGTGCCCTCTCCATCACGCCCAGTAAACGGTCTGCTGGGATTTCTGAGCAGGAAGTTAGTGGCTGCTGGAGGGGGGCTCCTCGGGAGCCACTTAAGCTGCCCGAACAGCTCCGCCCACTTAATGTGTCCCTTTTCTGTGCCGGCCGGAGTGGGAGAGCTTCGAACTTAGCCCAGGACTGGCTGGCCAGTGTGGACAGGGCAGCTGGCCTGGCTCCCTTCCACTGGCGATATTTACTGTCAGATATTTTTGGTTGTCGCCCAAATTTGGCTTCTCAGTTGGAACTCTCGAGGTGCATTCTTCTCTCCAACAACTGTCTGGAAGCAGAAAGTGGTGCAGGGAAGAGAACCAGCCGCCATCCACCCCCGCTGTTTTGACTGGGCTCCGCGGATGGAAACATCTGAGAACGCTGGCCAAGGGCACACATGCCCATCTCAGAGCTGGCGCGTGCATCGCGGGGAGGACGTGTGGCACAAACACACTCTGACGTTTATATTGAATATTTTAGTTTGCAGAAATTTGAAATTAAATATACTTTCCACCTACACTGTGAAAAATCCATTTATAGAAACTAAATCAAATTGGAGATCTAAGGACTGGTGGCCAGAAATGAAATATTTTAAAAATAAAATATATGGAGATTGAATTGTTGAAACAGTGGCTTGCTCCGAGGCTTCCCAGGATGTAAGCTGGAGGGAGGCTTATTGGACAGAGCCTTCTCTGGGAATCAATTCCGAACTACTCGTACATACTGGCAGTTTGAAAAGGAAAAAAAAAAGTTCTTTGAAAGAACTTATTTAGCAGCAGAGCCAATATTCTGTGTTTTCTGGAAGCTACCTTGAATTTCAGCTCCAGTGAATGTGTGTGTGTGTGTGTGTATATGTATGTGTGTGTGTGTGTGTGTGTGTGTGTGTCTCTTGTGGATCTCTGTGGGAATAGGTTGAACACTCCGGAGAGGCTGGGGGCTGCGTTAATGCCCCCACCCCGCCCGCACAGCCTCCGCTACCCCAGCCTCACCATTCGTCCCGAGGACTCAATTATCTTCTGGAGGATGATACACACCGGTACGGCTTCTTTCTGCACAGTCCCCGTCTCAGTACTCAGGAGAGGGAGCTCAAATCAGCTCTGGCTTTCGCCTCTGAAATATTCCCTGATTGAATTCTTTTGGAAGAAACCTCTTCCCAGCCCTTTACAACTCGCAGGGACTGCCATCTCTCCCCCGCTGTTAGGGACCCCCGCCCCCTGGCGTACATTTGGGTGCTAGACATGGACACGTCTAAGGAAACTCAGCCACTTTGCCCAAGCACGTTGATGTCATTGCCCTTCACGTTCTGCACTCCCTCCTAGAGGAACTCCTAACTCAAAGCCAGGCATTTTCTGCAGCCTTGCTTTCATCTTTAGGAAATAGGCACTGGAGTTCCTGCGGAGCGTGGCCCACCCCTGCCCCACCTCCCTGTCTCCTGGTAGACAGACATCAGGAGGGATCTCTTGGAAAGCCAGTCCTCCCCACTGTCCCAGGGAGCTGGGGAAAGAAGAGCCAGGCTAAGAAGCAGCAAGCCCTCGGCATGGGGCCCAACTCCCTACTGGGTTGCTGGGACTCGTGAAGCCCGATAATTTCCATGTGGGTTTTCTGCTGTCTCCCACCCGTTCACAGCTTTCCAGCAGATAGGGAAGGGACGGGGATGGAGAAGCCGTGGGGGCTGGGAAAGGAGGCAGAGTCATGCACAGCTTGTCCCGGCAGCGAGCGGCCTGCCGGGCTGGGGCTGGCTGCGGGCCGGGGCTGGAGTGGGCCCGAGGTCACCAGCAGCAGAGTCATGCCCCGCCCTGCGCCTGGAGGAGGCCCTTCCAGGGCCGGCATTGCTCTGGGGCTCGGTGTGAGCGGAGACCATTGGCTCATTTGCCAGCCGAGACGGAAGAGTCACAATGAGCCGGTTTATGGAGCGTACAGAGTGTGATGGGGTGAAGGCCCAGATTGTCTGTGATCCACGTGTGCACCTTCCTGCTTGGGTTTGTTGGCCATTTGCTCTCCGGCCATCCCCCGGGGAAATGTGTTTATCATCACTGCCTTTGTCATGCGGCGGTCTGTTTCCATCTGCGACACTGAAAATGTGCCTCTTTCAATGTGATGGAGGCAGGACGGCAGAAATGGACCGCAGCGCGCTTAGGACTGTCAGTGGGGGAGTCTGGACATGGAGTACCCCCAGCTTAGCGCCTCCAAGCGTGCAGGTCCCCTTACGGAAGAGGACAGGGAGTGGCTTTATAACTTCTTGTAATAGCGCTGCCGTCTGGCTGCCCAGGGTCCCCAGCTCCACTGTATCCCCAACATTCCTAAAACTCAGAAGCACCTGTGGGGTCTCTTGGAGCCTATTGGAGGAAGATTTTCAGTCATGAGCACTTGGCTTTCATAATCTTTTTCTGCTCCTTGCCTGCAGTCTCGTGCCTTCTACCTGTTAAAGTGTGCAAAGATACCGTGGGCAGGCATTTTCCCAGGGAGACACAGTGGAACCCCAAGTCTGGAGTAATCCAGGCACTGGAGAAGGTCACCCCAGAGCTGGTTCCCCTACAAGTACGGATGCCTGTGGTGTTCAGGTGGAGACAGGAGAGGCCGCTGGAGGGGAGCTCCAGGTGGCAGGGGCCCCCTCGAGGCTTGGTGGATGGGGCTGTTCCGGTCAGCCAGGTCTGACCCCTCTGAGGGTTTATGCTGTTCCACACGTGGGCACGGTCAGGGCACGGTCAGCGCTGGGGGCTATGCTGAGCTTCGGCCAAGGCCAGGCAGCGAGGACAGCTCACCCACTCTCAGCAGTTACTGTGGAACTGCAGAGATGTGCTGTCCCCTTAAAAGGACAGTGGCTTTCAGACTCCCAGGACTGGCCTGTACCTGATGTCCCCGGGACAAGGCAGAGTCTCAGAAGCAGCGTTCAGGGGACAGGCTGTCTTGGCCGGCAGCCAGCTCATACACATCCTTGGTGAGGCCAGCCCCGTGGAGAAGGGGCTGCCTTGGCCACATCTGCCCAAAGCCTTAAACCTAGGAACCACCCACCTAGTCTCCTTCAGCTTCCCAGAGAGAAAGCTCTAAATCACACAACTTTCTGGTCCCTGGCATAGCGATTTCCTGTCAGACATTAATAAATGGGTATTTTCACTGTATCCTTGTGCCTTATGAACTTCGCTAAAAGGAATATGGTCAGTCTCAGACTCTGCAATCACATGGGGCCTCCGAGCCTGCAGGTGAGGACCAGCCCTGCCGGGGGCACAGTCCCCGGGGCAGCAACTCTCACCAGAGTCCTTCCCCTATGAGCTGTGCGGCCATGGCCCTTGATCATGGATCTGCCTCGAAACTTCCCTCCATACTGGACCTGGTCTCCAAGGTCATTCTGGTGCGCACTGCCCCCCCCAAACCCCCCAACTTGCTGCCTGGCCCATCATCACGTGGAGGTCCAGGGCGGGCCTGCGGTCGGATGTCAGGGCATTTACCTGTTGTGAGCGTTACTGAACTCCTGCCGTGGTCGTCTAGCCATAAGACAGGGATCGTGGTGGCACCTGCCTCTTGGGGTCGGGGCAGCACACGCTCCCTGCTTGGAGCGCTGTCCGTGCCCACAGACGCTCAGTGTCCCTGGGACCCAGTCCAGCCCTGTCTCTCCTGCTGTACCTGCGTCTGTGATCTTTCCATCAGCGCCCCCAGACCAAGAGCTAAGCCACCCCACTCGTCTTCACGAGCTGACCTTTTCCCTTCGGCCAGACTGTAACTCGCTGAGGGGAGGGTGTGCCATGTTTCTTTTCCGTCTACACGCCGGCTCCTAGAAGAGTACTGGGCACATGGTAGGGGCCCGGGGGATACCCGCCAGCTGATTGAGTGGTTGATGACACCGAGGACCTGGGAGTGTAGATTAAGAAGTCCGTTCCAAATTACTTTCAGGTGCTCATCATTTCAGCATCACACGGCCACGTGGGAGAAGGCCCACTATGTGATATTCATTCATCTATTCAACAAATATTTATTGAGTGCTTGCTGTGGACTTGCTGTGGTTCCTGGGGACGCAGTAATGAATAAGACGGATCATATCCATGCTTTCTTGTAGCTTACCTGGCAGCCAGGAGACTGACAAGGGACAGATACAATCCAGCAGGTGATTAGTGCCACAAAGAAGACGGGGTGGATTAGTATCTATTTCTGTGCAACGAATTACCCCCCAAAGTGGCACCTGCCAGCAATGCGCATTTATTATCCAGCCATTCCGTGGGCTGCGGGTCTGGGCATCGTTTAGCTGGGCCCTCTGGCTCAGAGTGTGTCACAGAACCCGTCGCCGTGACGGCCAGGGCTGTGGCCGCCTCCAGGTCTGACGGGTTGGAGACTCTCCCCCGAGTTCCCTCGTGTGGTTGTGGGGAAGAGCCTTGCCATGTGGGCCTCTCTGGGGCTCCCTCCCCTGCTTCGTCAGAGAGAAGAGAGCGAGCCTGCTGGCCCTCAACTCACAGTCTCTGGGGCCCGTCTTCTGAGTGAAGTGGGTGCACTTAGGAACTCCACTTTGCAGAGGGGAAGTGAGCCCAAGGTTATGTAGTTAGTGAGGGGCAGGGCCGGGGTTTGGCTCCAGCAGCCATTCTCCTGCCGTCGCTCTGCCTTTTCGTCTAACAACAAGAGAAGATGGCGGGTCAGTGGCTTTTGCCAGAGTAGAGATGGTGACACGTGAGCTGACTTGAGGTACGTGTTGGTAGGATTTCTTAACAACTTGGATGTGGGGATAAGGGGGAAGGAAGACATTACAGATGATTCCAAAGATGGGGCCCCAGAAGCTGGGGGCAGGGTGCCTCCCTTACCTGGCTCAGAGAAGAACAGGAAGGAGTTGGTGTGGAGGAGGACACCGAGGGTAACATTTTGGCTATCTTAAATTTGGCATCTTAAGATGCTGGTGTGGAGGTCCAGGAGGCCACTGAGTGTGCAAACCCAGAGCTCAGGGGAGCGGTTGGGCCAGAGATAGACTTTTGTATGCACTGGCGCCGGCGTGGGTGACTGCCCAGGGAGAGAAAAGAGAAGTTGGCCGAGGCAGAAGTTGGGGCCTGCGATGCTTAGTAGCCTGGCAGGAAAGGGAGAGCCAGCAAAGGGGCCCATGAGGCAGCCTAAGAGCCAGCAGAGTGTGATGACCTCGAAGCCTGCTGGGGAGGGACTCGAAGAGGAAGGGAGGGGGGCTGCTGTGCCAGATGTCTCATGAGGGTGACTGGGGGATCGAGTGGAAAAGCTGCAGGAGTGGATATTCAGAAAGATGCTAATTTGCTCAAGACCATTTCTCTTCCCTGTAAAAAAAAGTATCTCCTGTTCGTTATGGTTGTTAAATCTCTAGACCAATTTTGATCCATGTACATGGTATACGTAGACATTAGGGAAGATGCATCTGGGATTTCACACACCAGCAAATGGTGTTCAGTTTTGTTCTGACAGGCAGTTAGATCGCTGACAGCTCCTCTAGGTTCTGGTCAGACTTGGTTCTAATCTGACAAGGGCACTTCTGTTTTTGTTTCAACCAGTGGGGCTTCTGGCCCTTACTTAAGGGCATGGTTCTTACTCTTAAGACTGGGACTTTCTAGAGTCTTAAACAAATGTACCAGGTACTCAGGCTTCTCCCATCGGGCTGGGCCAGATCTCAAAGGTCCCCCAGCCCTGCACAACCTTAGAGTGTCTGTAGCCTTCTGGGCTATAGCGGCAGTGAGTCTGGCCCTGCATATGGGGAGCTCTGCCCTCAACCGCATACTCCCAGGGGAACCCAAGCTGATGTCTGGGACCTGCCTTCTGCATGTGTCCCTTCCCTCCAGAATCCACACCTGCAAGTTCTAGCTATTCTCTGAATTTTTTGCCTTCTCCAGCAGGGAGGCCATGCCCTGCCTGGACCCTGCCTCCCTGTGTCATGGTCCAGAAAGCCGGGCAGACATGAGGCTCATCTTGTGGGTTTTCTTTCTTGTAGGATCACAGTCCCGAACTGCCTGGGGTCCTGTGCCCAGACAGAGCGGCGTCAGACCCTTGTGACTAGTTGTGTGGCTGCCTCCAGCAGGGTCCAGGTTCCGTGCTGATCCCTTCTCTGGCCAGAAGCCCAGTCACTCCGATTTGAGGTTGCCAGTTTCTTCCCATTCCCAGCACCAGACTGTCACCCTTATTGTTGACAGTTTTATGTGATACAGAGCAGCCCTCTCGGTTGAAATAAAATCAGCTGGGACAATTTGTAATCTGAAATGAGAAAGACCATAGTAAAGACTGCTGTTGTGCTCACAGGCTGGTGTCTATAGGGAACTCCCAGGGAAGGGTTCCCAGGGAAGGCTCAAGGGGACATCCTCGGAGAGAGAGCCCTAGGACTGAGTATTGGGGTGGGCCTCCTGGGGGACAGGTGCAGGGCAAGGATCAAGGGAGACATGGTGGGGGGCCTGGGTCAGCAGTAGGGAATGACTTCCTCCTCACCCTTCCCCAGAGATGCTTGGTCCCCTCGGGGTGTCCAGGTGTGGGGGCAGTCCCCTCTTCCTTATACCAAAGATTCTTTTCTGCTCCACAACAGGCACTGATGGGTTCTTCTCAGGCCTCTGGGGTCCCTGGGGATCTATTTTCTGCTCAAAGGGACAGTGATTGTCTTTTCTCTGACAGTGAATGGAGTCAGTTCCATAGGTACATTCCCCAACCACAGGCTCGGAACCCCTGTCACGTGTTATACGGGAAATTCTAGAGTTTTAGGTCTTAATGGCCCAGGGTTACAGAAGCCCTTTGAATCACTTCTACCTGGGGGGTTACTTAGGTATTTATCGATACATTTGGGAACAGAAACTTAATTATTTATGCAGCAAATTATAATTAGCACCAAAGATGTGCCAGGCACCGTGCCAGGTTTTGGAGCCCCCAAATCCTCAATCCAAGGCTCAGAAAAGCACTCAGGGGCCATTTCAGAGAGGTGGGGAGTCTAGTCCCCTGCGCTGTGATGGTGATCACCAAAATGTCCAGGACCGAGTGGTCCTGGCAAGTCCTCCTTGCCCTCTGCCCTCTCCCGCAGGGCCGACCAGGCTCAGGATTCCTGGATGTAAGGAGGTCACTGGCTTTAATGAATGGGGCTAATGTAATGGGGCCAACATGTCCCAAGTGTGTCCTCGCCTCTCCCTTGACTTGCTGTGTGACCTTAAGCAAGTACCTTCCCCTCTTTCTGGGCCTGGTTCTTCCTCTCCAGAATTTCTGAAAATTCTGACTCAAAACATGAGCAGGAAATGCAGAGATTGGCCTCCCTGCCTAGTACCTTCTGTGTCCATGGACCAGTCATTAGGAAGACCAATAGGAAAACTGCTTTTCATCGTTAACACTGAGAGGAAGCAGAGACTCTATTTCCTTCATGTTAAAGGCACTTTGTACATCTAGAAACATTACCAAAAACTGTCTCAGCTTCTGGGCCAGAGCTCCAGTTTGGTTCCTGCAACAGCGCCATCAGCTGACTCTCCCCTCGTGAGCATCCTGCGTGTGACTCAGTAGGGCTGGGGCGGGGGAAGAGCCGGCGGGGGGGTGGGGGGTGGGGGTGGTGGGGGGTTGGCCCACCCCACTAATCCACACTTTCTCTGCAATTCTCCCGCTTGTTTATAGTCTGGGCAATTTGCCTCCTGCTGCTGCATGACTCAGACTGGGAGAGCGCCCAGCCTCGCCCCGAGCCAGCAGCTCCCCTGAGTCAGAAGCTGGCCATTGTGTCTCAGTGTCCTGGAGCCTTCAGATAAAGTTCTCCAGCCCAGTGTCTTCTCTGGTCACCTTCAGGCAGCAGCGCCCCCAGCCCCGCATACTTAGAGAACCCCTGCCAAGGACCTTGGGATGTCCCCACCCCACCCTGGGACAGGATGTCCTGCTCTTCTTATGGGTTTGTTTTTTTTTGCTTTGAAATGCAAGTTTATTTCTGATCAGGGGCAGCTCCCAGCTTTATGGGTTGAAGCCAATGGGGGAAAGGGGGGCCTGTAAAGGAATAAACAACACAAAATAACGAACACAAGATTAGGCCTGCATCTGAGAAGGGATCCAGGCAGCTTGGGGGGTCCTGACGCTGAAGTGTTGTTAGCTTCACGGTGAACCTGCCCATTGTTCTGATTCACTTAAGATTCGGAATAACTGCTCCCTGCACCGTAAGTAAGTTTTAATTTAGAATAAAGTAAGAGAATTGTTTGCTGTATATTTATTTCAGAATCCAGCCACCACTGCGTAATTCAGATTTGTGATAATGCTCTTTAAAAAAAAACTTTTCCTTCACCTTAAAGCAACAACAGATTGAATGTCCAATGAGTCACACCTGCCCTTCTGAGAACAGCTGTGTTAGAGGGGCTCGCTCAGAAAACATGATTCTCTTTCTTCCAAGGCTGCCTTCAGCCCTGGCTCAGAACCACCCCGCCCCTTCCCTTGCCCTCCTGCCCCATCGCCGCTCAAGCTGCCAGCCCTCCAGATACCTTCCACATTTAATACGTCCCACCTAACACCACCAGTGTTTTTAGCTGCAGTAGTTGTTTAGAAAATCGTATAGACATTGATTGAACCAGAAAATGGAAAGACAGTGAGTCACTGGCGGGCAGTACGGGGAAGCGAATTCAGATCCCGACGTCTGTCGGTGACATTGTCGGACTCTCCTGGTTTAAAGTGATCCCAGAGCAACTTTATCTGAATAGTCTGTGTTGCACTCAAAGTAAATATTCGTTCCATTATGCCATAAACTTTTATTTATCATGACAGCAAGTTATAAAGTTCTCTTACTAGAATATAGCTTCTAAATGGTGTATCATAGATGAGATACAGCGCACGCACTGGGCCTTGCCGCAATTACCCACCACGCTTTATGCAAGTCGGTATTAAATGCACTTTCTAAATGTGAGTGTCTGCCTGAGCTTAGGCAGAAGATCTTCCGTGGCTATTATCCAGGAGCCCAGGAATGCGAGGAGAGGGTGATCGAAAAGTCACAGCAGGCAGGGACCAGTCCCAAGGATCAAAGTGCATCAAGTCACCCGGCAATAATTCTCCGGACGCGTTCTCTGCATATTATGGGTCTGACTTTTTAAATGACATAAATTGCTCGTTAGAAGCGTCGTGTAATTGCTTTACTCTGCGGTATTGCGAGAAGTGTAGGTTTTAATTATTCTTTTTTGATTTGTAGTGTGGTTTGACTTGTTCGGGGTGATGGTTCAAAAATACGGATCTGCTTTAATTGTCGCACTGGGTGAGAAGGGAGGACTCTGTTCATCAGATGCCTTGACTTTGCATTTGGGGAGTACGAAGGGGTCTTATGGCTTCTCAGCCCGTTGGCAGCTGCGGTGGTTTGCCAGGTGGGGCCTGGGGAGAATCCTTCCAGGGCTGTAGAGACGGCACTTTGGGCTCTGCCTGACTCTTGCGTGACCTGAGTGGAGCCTGGCGGTGCTTCATCTGTGGATCGATCTCATGACATCTGCGTGTAAGCCACACGCCTCTTGCCCACACTGTGTAGCATGGGAAAAGCCAAAGCTCTTTCATCATCTTTGGAGAGCAGAGCAAGGACAAAGGGTGCTCCCGGGATGTCCTCTCAAAGCCATCGTTCTCTCCCATCCACTTTCTCAAGGGCAGCAAGCACCAGGGCGCCCAGCCAGCTCCATCTCCCCACGCACAGAGGCCTCAGCCCTCCCGGCCCCACCCGGAGATGGGCTGTTCTAGCTCCATCCCCGGCCCGGGGCATTCCGGCCCCTGGGCCGGGCCCCATGTCATCCAGCGCCTGCAATTGATGAGTTGTGAGACCAGAGCCATGGCTTCGGGGGTAAACTTCCAGGCCCTGCTCTGGCTCATCTGCAGCCACGGATGAATAAAAACTTGATTAGGACGCTGGTCCTTGAAAGGCAGCTATTTTAGGACTCACTTTTGGAAAGGCAAGGGATTTCTTTTTCCAAGATAAAATTATGCATTTGTCAATACAGCAATAGCATCGACTGCTTTCTCTTGGGGGTCTCCTGCCTTAATTATTCTCTGGCAGTAAGCTTTTCTCTCTGAAGCCTGGCTGGCAGTGGGCTTCCATGTGTCTGGCTCAGTGAGAGATGCCCACGCGTCTCCTTTGTGGAACAGCTCCCCCGTCCACAACGGCAGAGGGGTTGGCCATGGCAAGGCTGGGAACGTTTAGGCACCAAACCCCTAGTCTGTTTCTCCTCTTTCATCACCTGCTTTATGCGTGTGTCCTTTTGTTCCAGGCCAGACTTCTATGACATGAAAAATACACTAACTACGGGCTGCCACGAGAACTGTCATTAACCAGCCACTAGTTGTGCCTTTATAAATTTTTCCACACCGCTAAATTATAAATATGCAATGCTAAGAGTGATGAAATGCACACCTCCAACGCTTGCAGGGAGAAGACCTGCAATTCCACACACACATTGGGAGGGATGGGGCGACCTCCCCTGTTCCTTGGGTCGAGCCCACGGTGGGCTTCTCCCCCTGGGAGGCCCCCCTGAGGGTCCTTCTGCTTGAGGGGAGCCCTTGTAGTGGGGGGGATAGCTCTCAGGTGCTGGGCTCCCCTGCATGGCGCCTTTTCCTTTGTTTGATGCCGATATGGATTCAGTAAACATAGGTTCCGTAAAATCTGCTGTGTTTTTAGAACCGTGCCGGGCTGGAGATCTGCGCTTGAATCAGTCTTTGAAAATGTGCATTGTCTATCGGGGGGAGAGACCAGTTACCAGGTGATGACAGTCCAGGTGATGAGGTCCAGAGCAAGGGGTGCCCAGGCCTCTGGGAGTCTAGGATAGCTTTGAAAGGAGGCTCAGCTTCCTCCTCTGTGAGTGGGGCATGTTCCTGTTTCCCTCTTGTGCTGTTGTTGGCATTATACAGGTTTCTGTGTATAAAACATTTATTTAGAGTGATGTCTGGTGCAAATTATGCATGCAGGAAAAGTTAACTATTATAACCACCTTTGCTGTTACTTGATTTCTTGCTGTCTTACGCCCGAAATTAGTGGCCGAGATCATGGCAAGGTCACTTTCTTTCTTGTTAAAGAGCCTGGCCTTCAGCATTGCAAGGTTTGAATGAGAGACACTGTATGTTCTCCAACATGGAAATATATTTATTGTCTTTGTTTTGATAGCAAAAGCAACCTATTATAAAAATGCAAACAGTATAGAATGTATAGAGAGTAAAAGTCTTCCCACAATCCAGTGTACATACATGCATTTTTGCACACACATACAAAAGTATCATTTTTCACCAGCACTGTACTGTGAACTTCACTTAAATCAATTCAAATAAAACAAATCAATACAAATAAAAACTTTCTATAACCTGCATGGTAGTCCTTTGTAAGGACCTACTCTATTGTTCAATAGGTTGTTTCTAGTTTTTTTTTTCTCTCCGCACTTCTAGGAATATCCTTGAACTTTGTTTTTTGTATACTTGTCTGATTATTTTGTCAAGATAAATTTCTATAAATGGTATTGTGAATTAAAGGGCTTTTATATTTTAAAAATTATGGATTTTTAAACTCTACATTATGTGAACTTTGAAGGAATAATACATGATAGAGAATTCAAAAGACAGAAAAAGATATACAGTAAAAAATAAGTCTACTTCCCATCCTGCCTCCCCCACCCCCTCAGAGATCCCCTGGTTACCATTTTCTCATGGATCCTTCCAGAGGTGACACTTCTTTTCTTTCCCTTTGTGCAAACTATAACACACTTCACACACCGATAGCACCTTGCTTTTTAAATTTAAGGCTATAACCTGTAGATTGCTTCCTATTAGTACATGCAGACCTGCCTCATCCTTAGTAAGAAGTATTACTGAGCAGCTACTATGTGCTTGGCATCGTTCTAGCTGCTGAAGATGTATGGGCCTTGTTGACACACAATCTAGAGAGGGGAGATGGACAGTAAATCATGAAAAAAAATATGGGGGTGGGCATCACTTAGGAAAATAAATCCGAGAAAAGGCATGGGAAGCAGGTCCAATTATAAACTGGGAGATCAGAGAAGACTCCACTGAGGAGGCAACATGAGGGCAAAGAGCTGAAGGGTCAAGCAGCCCTTGGAAATCCAGAGGAGAAGCTTTCCTGTTATAACAGCAAGCGCAAGGCCTTGAGTTGGGATCTGGTCCTCAACAGATGAATGTATAAAAATTAATATAGTCAACACTCTGTTGATGGATACATGCTGAATTAAATCACAGTGCAACCAATGTTATATGTCTGTTTCCCCACATCCTTACCAAAACACTGTGTTGTCATACTGTTTCGTGTGGTTCCAACATGTGCAGGCGGTTATCTTGCAGTTGGATTGTGCATTTATTGTGTTGTTAAGAAGTTGAACATTCTTTTCTGTGACCTGTGTATTCACATATTTGTAAAATTGTGTATTAGATTATTGGTCTTTCTATTATTGGTTTGGAGAAGCTCTTTATATATTACAGAAGTTGGCCCTTCTTCCTTAAGATGCGTCATAAATAATTTCTAAGTTTTTTGATAAAAAATTATTTTCTATCTGTTCAAAAAAAGTTTGAAGTTGTTTGATTTATCAGTCATTTCTTTCGTAGCTTCCAAGATGTGTGGCTTAGTGGAAGAAGCCTTTTCCTATTTCAAAATTACACAAAACCCCACCTTATCCTAGTACTTGAATGGTTTCACTCTGTTCTTAATTTAAATCTTTGACTGATTTGGAATTTATTAAAGTAGAAGGGATCGGGTCAGTGTACAGTTTTTCTCCGCAGATAGCTATTCAAGTGGCTGCCAACTATCTATTGAATTAATCGTCTTTTTACCTATTGATGGGCTTGTGTCTCCTCTATTATCCACTAAATTCCCAAATATATTTGGACCTATCTTTGGCTATTCTGTACTGTTGTAGCGATTTTTCTGCTCACGCTCTACTGCTGTACTCTTCCCTGTTGTAGTTACAGAGTACATTTCCATAGGCATGGAACGAGTCCCCCTTTATTACTCCTCTTTTCCAGAATGTTCTTGACTACCCTTGCTTGTTCATTTTTCTAATGAACTTCAGAATGAGTGTCCAGACCTAAAAGCAAATCCTGGCTGGCATTTTTATTGTTGTCATACTCTTACCCAACCCTGAAACAGGCAACCACTGATCTATTCTTCATCTCCATGGTTTTGTACTTTACACAATGTCTTATAAATGGAATCGCACCGTATGGAACCCTGACTGGCTTTTTTCATTCATTTGAATGCCTTTGTGATTCATCCAAGTTATTATGCTCAGTAGTATTCCATTGTGTGGATATACTACCGTTTGCTTACCCATCCACTGAATAAACTCATTTTTGGTGATTATGAATAGAGCTGCTACAAACATTTGTGTATAGGTTTTGGTCTGGACATAAGTTTTTATTCCTCCAGGGTAAATACTCAGGATTGTAATTGTTGTGTCATATGGTAAATATTTGATTAATCTTAGAAGAAACTGAAAAACCATTTTCATTTTTTAAAGAGAGAGTATATGAGCTGAGGTGGGGGGAAGGGGCAGATGGAGAGAGAGAGAGAGAGAGAGAGAGAGATTCTTAAGCAGGCTCCATGCTCAGTGTGGAGCCTGACTCAGGGCTTAATCCCAAGACCTTGAGATTATAACCTTAGCCAAAATCAGGAGTCAAACGCTCAACTGACTGAGGCATGCATATACCCCTGAAAAAAACATTTTTATTGTTTCGATTTTTTTTAAATTAACTATTCTGATGGATATAGACCAGTATTTCATTGTGGTTATAATTTTCATCTCTTTAATGGCTAGTGATGTTGAACATTTCGTATGCTTGGTTTCCAATCCTATATACTCTTTAAGCAAAGTGGCTGAGGTTTTCTGCCCATTAAAAAATTTTTTTACTGTTGAGTCATAAATGTGATTTGCCAATATTTTTCCCAGTCTGTAGCTTGACTTTTCAGTATCTTGAGAGTGCCTTTCATGGAATGGAAGTTGTTAAATTTCCTTGAAGTCTAACTTACTGATTTTTATTTACTTTATTGTTTTTTTAATTTTTGTGAGAGAGAGAGAGAACATGCACAAGTGAGGGGAGGGGCAGAGAGAAAGGGAGAGAAAGAATCCTAAGCAGGCTGCACACTCAGTGAAGAGCCCCACATGGGGCTCAATCCCACGACCCTGAGTTCATGACCCCAGCTGAACTCAAGAGTTGGACACTTACCTGACTGATCCACCCAGGTGCCCCCAATTTATCAATTTTTAGAAAGGATCTTGCTTTTGGTGTTATGTTAAAGAAATTTTTGCGTAGTCCCAGGTCATGATTATATTCCTCCTGTTTCATTCTAAAACTTGTATGATTTTATATATTGCATTTATATATGATCTATTTTGAGTTAATTTTTTTATTAAGGTTTAGGTGGATATTCTTTCTTTTTCTTCTTGTGCCTATGGATGAGCAGTTCTTACACCATCACTTGTTGAAAAAAAAAGATCCTTTCTTTATTGAACTGCTTTTGCACCTTCATCAAATCAATGAGGATCTATTTCTGGACTTTATATCCTATCCATTGTGCTATATGTCTATCATTTCACCAATACCACAGTGTCTTGGTTACAGTAGGTTTGTAACAAGTCTTTGAATTGTGTAATCAAATTTCTCCAACTTGATTATCGTTTTCAAAATCATTTTGGCTATCCTAGTTCCTTTGCCTTTAAATATGAATTTTGATATGAATCAGCTTGTCTATAGCTACAAAACTTCCTGCTAGATTTTGATTGATATTGCATTAAGTCTATACATTGCTTTGCGGGAGAATTGAAGCCTTTACTATACTGAGTCTTCTAATCCATGACCATGATAGATATCTCCATTTATTTAGGTCTGCTTTGCTATCTTTTACCAGTGTTTTGTAGTTTTCAGTATACAGATCCTTTAAACTTTTGTTAGATTTATTTCTAAGTATCTCAATTTTTGGGTCTATTGTAAATGATGTTAAACATTTTGTTTGTTCATTTCAACATATTCATTGCTAGTGTGTAGGAACACAACTGATTTTTTTGTGTTGCCCTTGTACCTGTAACCTTGCTAAGCTTACCTGATGTCTAAGAATGTTAATTTTGGGGATAGATTTCTTAGGATTTTCTATGTAGACAATCATGTTGTCTGAAAATAGTGACAGTTTTACTTCTTCCTTCCTAATTTATATGACATTTATTTCTTTTTCTTGCCTTATTGCACTGGCTAGGACTTTCATATAATGCTGAATAAGAGTTTTGAGAATTGTGAGAGTCCTTGGCCTTAGAAGGAAAGCTTTCAGTCTGTTAAGGATAATGTTGTGGGTTTTTGTTTGTTTGTTTGTTTGTTTTTATAAATGCCCTTCATCTGGAGAGGAAGTTCCCTTCTATTCCTATTTTACAGAATCTTTTTGTGAGCAGATGTAGAATTTTGTCAAATGTTCTGTCTGCATCAATTGATATAATCATATGATTTTCTTTAAACTGTTGATATGGTGGATTACATTGATTTGTGGATATTGAACCTGCTTTCCCAGAATAAAATCCATTGGATCATGGTGTATTACTCTATTTACATATTGCTGAATTTCATCTCCTAATATTGTTGAGGATTTTTGCATCCATTTCCAGAGGAATACTGATCTGTACTTTGTTGTTGTTGTTGTTGTTGTTGAGCTATCTTTGTCTAGTTTTGGTAGCAAAGTAATGCTGGTCTCATAAAATGAATCTAGGGGAATGCTCTCTTCTTTTCTGTTTTCTGGAAGAGATTGAGTAGTTTTTTGTTTTTTTAATGTTTGGTAGAATTTTCCAATGAAACCATCTGGGCCTACAGAATTCTTTTTCAGAAGGTTTTAAATTACATTCCCAGCTCAACTTATTTAGTAGTTATAGAACTATTCGTGTTACCTATTTCTTTTTGGGTGAATTTTGGTAGTTTGTAGTTTTCAAGAAATTGGGTCATTTCATCTAAGTTATTGAATTTATGTATATAGAGTTGTTAATTATTTCCTTCATTACCTTTACCTTTTTTAAAAATGTATGTGGGATCTGTAGTGATATCTCTTCTCTCATTCCTGATGTAGATAATTTTTGTCTATTTTTTTTTTTGTTTAGTCATTGATCTTTTATTCATCTTCCAGTGAACCAGCTTTTGCTTTTATTTATTTTTTTCTACTTTCAATTTTATTTGCAATTCATCCTTATATTTATTATCTCCTTTTTTGGGCCTACTTTGGGCTTAGTTTGCTCTGACTTTGCTAGTTTCTTAAAGCAGAAGTTTATATTACTGATTTGAGACCTTTTTTTTCCTACTATAAGCATTTAATGCTATGAATTTCTTTTTAAGTACTGTTTTAGCTGCACCCTCCAAATCTTTATTTTAGTTGTTTGTTTAGTTGTATATATTTTCTAATTCCTCTTAAGACCTTCTCATTCACCTGTGGGTTATTTAAAAGAGTTTTCTTTGTAATTCCCAAGTATTTGCAGATGTTCCCATTATCTTTCTGTTATTGATTTCTGGTTTAAGTCCATTGTCATCAGGGAACATCCTTCATATTATTTTAATTCTTTTACATTTTAAGATTTGTTCTATGACCCAAGATATGGTCTTTCTTGGTGAATATTCCATGAACAGTTAAAAAGGATGTTTTCTGCTGTTGGTGGGTGGAATGGTCTCTTAATATCAGTTTGATTCAGTTGGTTAATGGTGTTACTCAGTTTTCGTTAATGTCTTTGTTGATTTTCTGACTACTTATTCTATTTTTTACTGAAAGAAAAGTATTAAACCCTCCAACTGGAGCTGTGGATTTGTCTATTTTCCCCTTCAGTTCTTTTGGGGTTTTGCTTCATATATTATAAAGCTTTTTTGTTAGGTACATATGCATTTAGGGTTGTTGTGTCTTCTTCCTTCCTTATATTTTCTATTTATTTTCCGAGACTTTTAATGTTTACATATTTTAAAGAGTGTTTTACCCTTCTTTAAAAAAAGAAAAGATTTTATTTATTTATTTTACATATAGAGAGAGAACAAAATCAGGGAAGGGGCAGAGGGAAAGGGAGAGAGAGAATCCCAAGCAGATTCTGCAGTGAGCATGCAGTCTGACATGGGGCTCGATCCCATGACTCAAGCCAAAAACCAGGAGTCAGACGCTTAACTGACTGAGCCATCCAGGTGACGGACCCTACTTCTTGGAATATTTTTATAATAAGATTTTCAGTCTTGGTCAGGTAACTACAACATCTATGTATCTTTTCCATGAAAACTGAGATTTTCCTAGTTCTTAATCTCCCATATCCAGTTTTCTGGACCAGCCTGTGGGTCCTGGCAGTTCTCTACCACCTATCTGTGAATCCTGTTCCCGTTGTTCCAAATACAAACTAGTACATTTATTCCGTAAGGCATATGCTCTTTGCACTGATGAGCTATGCTCTGCAGGCTTTGCCTGATCTGCAGTTATAGACATCCTCTTTGAGCATCTTCTCATACCCTGGTTAGACCTTACTGCACTCGTCAGCCCTGCTTCACACACTGTTGTGAGAGTAGAGAGATTTTCTGGCTCTCAAGCCTGGAGTTTATATTTCTCTTGTTTTCTCTAGTGTTTGGGAATGATTTCCTAGAAGAGAAGGGTGTGATATCATATTTGCACCACCATATTACAATCAGAGTTTTTGGATAGGCTTATTTTGATATGTATTATCATAATATGTATCAAACTTCGATACGTACTATCAGATTGCAGGGAGTTGAGGGAAAGTGGGGGGGAGATGAACCATGAGAGACTATGGACTCTGAAAAACAACCTGAGGGTTTTGAAGGGCCAGGGGGTGGGAGGTTGGGGGAGCCAGGTGGTGGGTATTATGGAGGGCACATTGCATGGAGCACTGGGTGTGGTGTAAAACTATGAATTCTGTTACACTGAAAAGAAATGAAATTTAAAAAAATTTAAAAAAAAGAATCTTTAATGTCCTTAAGATTGTCTGTACAAATTTAACTTGATATATATAGGGAAGAAGTATGTGGGGAGACAATATATGTGAAAAATCAGGAAGACAGCCTGGGAGGGTGAGCTACTTAGCTGTAGCCATTCGTCATCCTTGGGTAGGTAGGTAGGCAGTTAGGAAGCAGGGCAGAGGGTCATATGAGGGCAGAAAGAACTGTCAGAGGCACTAAAGGGACACTTAATTAAAGAGTTCTGTATTCTGAAGGCATTTTTATGTCAGGAATCTGAACTCCCACTCAGGACAGGCCGGTTTTCTCAAGAGGTGATTACTTACAATGAGTAAGAGCTTGTTCCCTCAAGAGGATCCATTCCAGGGCTGAACAGCTCAGTTCCTGGCAAGTTGTCACAGAGACCTGAAGTCTGCCTTCCAGCTACTTGTATCCTTTGGTGCTATTCTCTAGTTGGGAGCCCCAACAATCTCTTCCTCTCCACAAGTATGGCAGAGTCCTTCAACAGAAGGTTTTCCCAACGGCAGCTCCTTGTGTGCCAGTTCTGGGGAGAATGGCCATCCCTGGGGCTGTGTGGACACAACCCTGCCTGGGTCAAAAATCATAGCTCCCAGTTCCAGACAGGGATGGAGTCCTGCAGGACTGGTCTGTGCCCAGCAGAAGGGTGTCTGTGGTGCTGTCCATGGTCCTCAACCACAATCTCCAGATAGGTCATTGTCTCTTCTTTTAATTATGGAACCCCAGTGTCTTTTCCTGGTTGGCTCCCAATAATTGTCAAATGAATGCATGAACAGGCTGTGACTCGGGAGAAAGAGGGAGCCAAGGAAGAGAGCTGTGCTTTTACATTATGACATAACAAATGGAATTGTGACTGAGGTTTCACAATTTAGGTACCCAATTCCATGTGCCATTGATGAATCTTTCATGTTTCTGACAGTTATAGATTTCTGCCTCTGGAATATAACTCCCCTGCCCCCAATTCTATATTTATGGGGCTGAGCTTCAGGCACACCCACAGAAAGCCTAAAGTACTTTGCTGTACATCTGAGATCTAATAGTAACAGCCTCTGACCCCCAGGGAACCTGTCCTCCATCCAATTCTCAGAGAGAATCCCCAAGTTTTAATCATCCTGAAATTCTCTGGCTGAAGGGCAGACACAATCCTGAGACATCCACAAGATGTATGATTAGATTCAGAGAAAGAAAGGCCAGGGGTGAGGATGTTGAAGGGGTTTTGGACCTGCAGGTCAGTGATGGGTGTCAGCAAGCACAAAGAGTGAATGAGAGCATGCTCAAAGGTTCAGTTTCATTGCTCCTTCTCCTGGAAAGCAATTGTCAGCTGTTGACTTTCAGAGCAGCACTGGGGCTGAGGTTCATGTTGGATCTACCCACACACCTTAGGACTCTGAGCCGCCTGAGAGGAGGACATTCAGGGCTTGGAGCTGCAGACACATTACCACTCTTGTCAGCTCAAGGCACTTCTTTGTGTATGAAGTGTAGGTTTGGCCTGGGTCCACGGACTGGGGAGAAAGAATTTGGTCCTATTGTTCTTTTTTGTGCAAAGGGGTTGAGATGTACAAACCAAGGAGGAAGATGGTTTCCCTCTTCACATTTTTCCCCAGTGTGGATTGGTTCAGCAGCTCAGAGTAGAGCTTGGGAAGCAGCCAGATCTCGCTTTGACCCTGGTGTATTGCTTATTAGCTGGGTCAACTTGGAAAATTAGAGAAAACTTTCCTGAATCTCGAATGCCTTACCCGCCAGATGTGGGCGTTCTACCCCTTAGAATGTGGTGTTCATTTCCTAGGGCTGCTGTAACATATTACCATGAACTGAGGCGTTTAAAACAATAGAAATTTATTTTCTTACAGTTCTGGAGGCTGGAACTCACATTAAGGTTTAGCAGGACCATGGAGATTCTAGGAAACTTGGGATCCTTTCTTGCCTTTCCCAGGTACTGGTGGCTGCCAGCCATTCCTGGCATTCTTTGGCTGATGGACACACCATTCCACTCTCTGCCTTTGTCACCACATGGCTTTCTTCCAATGACTGGACTTAGGGGTCCCCCTAAGCTGATATAACCTCATCTTAACTCATTCCATCAACAAGGACCCTATTTCCAAACAAAGTCACACTAGAGGTTCAGGGTAGACAAAATTTTGGGAAGATACTATTCAACCCAATACACATACTTTAAAGATTAAATGAAACAACGCATGTGAAGTGTTTAGCATCATGTCTGACACACATTGAGTGCTCAGTAAGTGATATCTATTATTGTCACTTAAACCATTTATAGAGCATTTACTGGATGGCTTTACTGTTACTTCTAGTATCAATAACAATTCTGTTAATTCATTTAGTCACAGACCTTTAAATGGCAGACATTCTGCTTGCTTGGCCGAGGGATGCAGAAACGAAAGCCATGGCCTGCTGTTTTCGAGAAGCTCACATTCTGGGAAAAGATGCACATACACTTGTAGCAGGATTAACTGCAGTGGGTAAGGTTGTATGTGCTGGGAGAGCAGGCAGAGGGCGGGGGAGGGAGCTGCTCTCAGGCTGATGCTTTTGGGATGAGACTTAGGGTGAGTAAGTGTTGTCTGTCCCCAAACAACCGAGGGAGCAACAGCATGTAAGAGCTTGGAGAGGAGAAAAACCATCATTTCTTCATTTGGCTGCAGCGTGGGGCCCCAACTCTGGCAGATTCTGTCCTCTCACTGGGAATGAGAAGGGTGGAAGAGAGACACGTGATGGACATGTGGACCCCAGTCCTGGGACTGAACCTGAGCCTTCAGCAGGGAGCATGGTCCTTCCTTTCCTTTCCACCTAGGATGAAGCCTGTGGGAGGGGAAGGAGCTTCTTGCTGGGAGGCTGGGGGAGGAAGGTTTCGCATTGGGAAGGGATAGCAACAGGCATGCAGGAGTAGAAAGGAAGCCAAGGTGGGCATCCAAGGTGGCTTTTGGAAGTGGCTCCAAGGAAGCTGAGCTCAGAGCAGCCATTCACCCTGCCCTCCCTGCCTCAGCCTGGGACTAGAACCTTGGAGCTGGCTAGATTAGCCATTAGCCATAGCTGTTGAAGGTTAAATGGTCTCAGATCAATATGTGTGACCTTTTAGAGGTTAGTTACCCTCTCTGTAGCAAACTGCCCTCATCTGCGAAATGGGAATGTCATGAGCATATGTGCGAAGCTTAGATAGATGAGAACGTGTACAGCGCCGAGACTACCACCTGGCACACACACAGCCTGTTCATGGCTTTGCTCGTCCTGCCATCTGGTAGACCACTGAGTCAAAGGGACTTTACAGTGAGATGAAAGAGCTCTTCCTCGGGGTCTCTTAATCGTGCTCAGATGCTTTCAAACCCAGGAGGCGAGGAGACTGCAAAGGCCTGAAAGCAGTTGAGCTGAGTGGCATCCATGTGGTAGGTGTCACATCTGAGCCTGGGCTCTTACCCGAGGGCAGGTTAGTTGGGCGCCTCTCCCGGGTGGTCATCTGGAATATCTTGAATGGAGGTCAGTACTGCACAACTTAACTAGGAGGCAGAGGGCAGTGCGTTTCATAATTCTTTTGGGGATATTTACGAGAGACATTCAAGGTAAGTTAAAGAAGAACATAATGTGACCAGAGCTAAGTTTTATTGATTTTCTGTTTCTTCCCAATCTTGGACACATTTCTTGATCCTTTTAAAGCCCTAAGAAGAGGCAAAGGCTTTCCTCATAGAGGCCCTTCCAACCACCAAGGCCCTGCTGGCTGGTGTGCCACCTGCCTTGCACAGAGTGGGAGGAAGCTCTGGGAAACGGGCAGGTGTGTGGAGCTGACATGCTTGAAAGGGAATAGAAGCATCTGTACAGCTGCTGTCAGAGCCCGGGACTCCCGTGCAGGGGGCTGCTTCCCTGGCGTGGGATGTGCTGCTGCACAAAGAACAGGCCACGTTCCTTCTGATAAGGCGGAAATTGTACTGCAGCCATACAGGGAGGCATAACGCCTTTCTCCCATTGAGTGAGTTGGGAAAGCTTCACTGTGAATTTTGTCAGTGACAACGTGGCTGGGAGCCTCCTGTGGAAGGTCATCGGTATACCCCGAGTGAAACACAACACTGGGCAAACTTAATGGGGAGCGGGACAGTGATTTCACAACCATTTTAGGGGGATATTTATGAGAGATACTTAGTTTGGTTAAAGAAAAATGTAATGTGACCAGAGCTAAGTATTATTGATTTTTTCCCTCCATTTTGGTATTAAATGAATCACAGCTAGTGTAAGCTCTGACTGTATTAATGGGGTTTCCTTCGATGACTGCTCAGCCGAGAGAGCTACCAAATTGGAATTCCATGGGAGAGGATTATTGTGTGACTAATGGGAGAGGAGGAATGCTTTTCCTCAGCTATTTTGGGGGTTTACATAAAATGTTGTAAAAAGGGAGAACCCATCTCTTCTGCAGCCAGATAAGAAGATCTTCCCCACTGGTGTGCAGTGACCACCCCCTGTTACCAGTGAAGGACAAGGACTGCTGTAACCTAAGATCCTAGCACAGCACCTGGCATAGGCAGGTGTCTCAGTCTATACTGGTGGAATGAATGAATGAATGAATGAATGAATGAGTGGTGACTGGTGAAGACGCACCCAGTGGGGAAACTAGGCGAGAGGAGGCAGCACAAAGTCATGGGTGCCGGATTGGTGGAAACAGACAGCTAAGGAGACTCAAAGACATTATTGAGTTGCAGGCAAGTGTGACTCATTAATTAGTCAGTCCAGGAGTATTTGGGGGGCGGCTCCTCGTACCAAGTACATTTCCTGTCCTCATGGGATCTACATTCCAGTGGGGAAAGCAGACGTTGAGCAGTTACACAATTAATTACTTAAGTACAATTGCGGTGGGCCCTGGAAAAGAGATGTTATGAAGACAACCTAATGTAATGCAGGGTTGAGGGAAGGCTTATCCGAGGAAGTGACACGAAGATCGGAAGCAAGGGTGAGTGTTGTATGGTAAAGGGGGAAAGCATAATGGGCATCGCATACACATATTCATTCAGCAAATAATTGTTGAGCACCTATCATGTCCCAGGCATGTTCCAAGTGCTGTGGACGTATGCTGGTGAGCAAATAGGGTCCTTGTCCTCAGTGAGCTTAAAGCAAACTACAAATTTTGTGTATCTTTTGTTAGATTTTTTGTCAGGAAGGTGATATTTTTGAAGCTATACTAAACCTTACCTTGCAAAATTTTGTTTAGTATATTCTATGGCTGCTGACAAATGCTATTCATTTTTTGTATATTGACTTTGTATCTAGCTAAACGTTTCATTCAATCTAATAACTAATCTGTAGAATCTTCTGTATTTTTCATATACATGTACATAATCATGTCATCTGCAAATAATGAATGTCTTATTCCTTCCTTTCTGATCTTTATACCTTTGATTTTTTTTCCTGCCTTATTATGCTGGCTAGGACCTCCAGTATAATATCAAAGAGAAATGTGCGGTCAAATGCTCTACCACTGAGCTATACCCCCTCAAAGAGAAATGGTGATTGCAGACATCCTTGTCTTGCTGACATCAGAAGGAAAACTTTCAATAATTCATCTTTGATTATAATATTTGCTATAAGTATATTCTTTATCCGATTAAGAAGTTCTCTTTTATACCCATTTGCTCAGAGCTTTTGCTTGTTTTAAATGAATATTGTTATCTATTCCATGTGAATGAAAACCTTTTCTGATTGAGATAGAAAAAGAACACAGTCACCAAATCAGTCATCCTATGCCATGTCTCTGAGGCCACATAATCTGTTTTAGGAAGGACATCTGACACGGTAGGTGTGGGTTGACTGGGGCTGCTACTCAGTTGAGCTTGTAGAAGTCTGCGGTCAGAGTTCAGCATCCGTCAGGATTCTGCAGGAGCTCCTCCTGGTGAATTAAGTAATGACATAAGCAGGATCACCATATTTGCTTCCTTTAGATCCATAGGATGACACTTGTCTCTGCCACTCCCCTAGGATGTAGTAATGCTCTTTGTTTGCTATCTTAGATAGCATGGGGGGAGGTACTTTCTGAGACTTCTACTTCGTTTTCCCCTGTTGTACCTCCCAGACCAAGGGCCTACCATGAGGCTACGCCAACAGCCAAGTAGGTTAATCCCAATCACACATTTGAGGATGGGGGATATGACCACCAGGTAGATCACAGACCCAGCAGACCCACTGTAAGTGGACTTTGGGCAGGAGTCCATTTATTACCAGGCCTCCACTCTCATGGGAGGAATATGATGACACTTGGGGTCTCTGAGTCTCGATATTAACTCGGGCTCTGTGTCTAGCACCGTCGTCCAATTTCTTTTCTTTTCTTTTTTTTTACGATTTTTATTTATTTATTTGACAGATCACAAGTAGACAGAGAGGCAGGCAGAGAGGGGGGGCGGGAAGCAGGCTCCCTGCTGAGCAGAGAGCCCGATGCAGGACTCAATCCCAGGACCCTGAGACCATGACCTGAGCTGAAGTTAGAGGCTTAACCCACTGAGCCACCCAGGTGCCCCATCACAGTCGTCCAGTTTCTGACTGTATACAGATTGTGCACAATAAGCCCAAAAATGGCCGTAGGAAGGACTGGGGGATCATCCCATTGTGTAGACTTGCTGTGGAATTCCTCTTTCTTGGGTACCTGGCCATCTCATCTTACAGTGGTTGCAGTATAAAAACTGGCTCAGGTCCAGAGACTAGGTAAGAGATTGTGACTTTTTATTGGGGTAATTGCCCTGCCCTCAACTCCGTAGGCATCCATCAGATTTCTTCCATTGAACAAGCTACCAGATTCTCATCTCTCTTGTCCCATGTTCTAATGACCTTCTCTATAACTCTGCAGATCTTTGGCTGTTACTGATCTTGCTGCCTGTTTCAATAATTGTGACCCCTGGCTGCTGGTGGTTAAGCATTGCCACCTCTACTATCTGACGTCCTATCACCCCATTGCTATCAGCAAACCAGATTCTCTATCAGCCTCTCCTCCTTTCACCCTGCAGCCCTGGCCTACCAAGGAGCCATGGCCACCACTGCACTGCTGGGCGCCTCCCACAGGCACATTCCTTATGACCTTAGAGTACAGTGTGTCCTCCGGTCCTTCTCATGAAGCATCCCCATAGGCAGATGTTCTGCTCATACGTGTTAGCTTCCTAGGCCCTTTCATCCCTTCCTCTGCCACTGACCAGGGCATTCCTGGCATCAAAACTTCTCTTTTTGCATATTTTTTAGGAGCCATTCCTGTAGAGAGTTTACCCCATCTCCAGGGGTCTTCACCAGAGTGTTAGATCTCAGGAGCAAGCCCCTGGATTCACAGGCTCTTCATTATTCAGTTTTATGGTCAAGTGTCTTGGAGCAGGCACCCTCGGAATCCATCTCCCAGGTCCTTCCTCCAGTACTTCTTGGCCAGGACTTGCAGTAACTTTGGGGTCTAATCCCTGTCCTTCCTTATCAGACCAGCACCTTCCCCCTGGTTTATGCTGTTCTTTAACCCTACCTCTAGGGCCAATACATAGTAGGGGGGGTTGGAAACATATCCCAAGTTGAGGGCTCTGCATTGTTTTTCTAGCCCAGGAGAGCCCTAGCTCTTCCTAGGGAGGGGTGGGCACTTCTGCAGGCTCGGAAGATTCTGAGTTGCCTTGGGGAATCACAATCTTTGGAGGCCTCTCCCCAGATGCCTCCATCCCACATGTCAGGGTTCCCGATTTTCCCAGCTCGGACCCTGCCCGTGGCATAACAAATGTGCTTCCATTGGGCATCTGCTCTGTGGTTCAGCCATTGTCTCTTAGACCCTAAACTTGGGCTGCCCTGCAGGCCTCCACACCCGGCTTTCAGTTGCCTATTACTTGCCCTCAGCTTTTCATTATCTTCCTATAAATCAGGGGTCAGCAAACTCTTTCTGAAAGGGACAGCTAGTAAATATTTGGGGCCTGCAGGCCATATGGTGGGCCTCCGCTGCAGCTTCTCAACTCGGCTTTTGTGAAGGCAGCTTGGCCCCATTGCATAAGTGAATGGAGATGGCTGTGTGCCAATAAAACTTTATTTACAAAAACAGGCGGCCTCCTGCAGGCAGTTGTTCACCCACCTCTGTGGCAGGGGTCTGTGGCAATAGCCCCGCCATCCCATCAGCCCAGACGGAAGGCTTGGACACTGCCGCGGGGCACGTGCAATGGCACAGCCACTTTCCACTGCTTTCTGAGTCACACTTAGCTCTCTGTGTTTTTCTCAAGATGCATCCATCCCACCTCAGTTTTCAAGCTAACGGCTCAAGGTGTTTATAGTCGTAATCTTACCTCTTGACCCCTTGTTTCACCTGTGATGTATGCCTATGTGTTCCTAATATTGTTTAAATGCACCTTCCCTCTTCTCCTTTGATAATTGCCAGAGGTTTGTCAATATCAGGCTTTTCAAAGAATCAGCTTTTGACTTCGCTGATCCCCTCTGCTGTGTATGTGTTTCCGCGTCATAAATTCCAGCTGTGGTTTGTGCCATTTTTTCTCTTTCTACTTTCTTCATGTTGCTTTTTTTCTCTTTGCATTTACTCATTTCCCCCCTATTACTTAATGCATTATTTTTACCCATTCTTCTTTTTTGAAAAAATAACCCTTAAAGTATATGATTTTTTCTTCCAAGTGCTAGTTCAGGTGCACCTATGTGCCTTGATTGGGAGCAGTTCTGTTGGTACTTAGTTTAGCGTATTTTATAATTTTCATTTTTATTTCTTCTGTCAGACTTGTGGCTTGTTTGGAGTATTTTTTTTTAAAGATTTTATTTATTTGACAGACAGAAATCACAAGTAGGCAGAGAGGCAGGCAGAGAGAGAGGAGGAAGCAGGCTCTCCGCTGAGCAGAGAGCCCGATGCGGGGCTCGACCCCAGGACACCAGGATCATGACCTGAGCCGAAGGCAGAGGTTTTAACCCACTGAGCCACCCAGGTGCCCCTTGTTTGGAGTATTTTAAAGTTTTCAGATACATGGCAAGGGTGAAGATTTCCGTAATATTCTACCTGCAAAACTCCTTCTCCGGAAATCCGCATGGTTTGCTTCCTCACCCCTGGCGGATCGTTGTTCCACATTCACCTTCTCAGGAGTTGGTATCTCTCCTCTTGAACTGACTTGTTCATTGACCCGTACTTATCCTCTTTACCTCTAGGAATGGTTTTGGCCTTAAAGTCTATTTTATCCATTTTATTGATTAGTATTTGGTGGATCTCTTTCCATCTTTTTACTTTGAACAGTTCATTTCCTTATGGTTTTTTTTTTAACTATGCCAGGTTTAAATAGCATATCACGAGATTTTATTTTTAATCTAGACTCCGAATCTCTTCCTTTAATTTGAAAATCGAGTATATTTATATTGGCTGTAATTGTTGATCAACTGAATTCATGATTATCATCTAGAACTTTCTGATTGTTCAGAGGTTTTTGTGTGTGTTTCTTTTTATTCTCCTTTCTTTCTGTGTTTTCAATTGATTAAACTTTGTGTTTTTCCCTTTTCCACTTTTTACAAAATTCCTGTGGTTTGGAAGTAGTAAACTTTATTTCTTCAATGGTTATCGGACAAATGTTAACATAGGTACGGGACTTGCCAGAATCTGAAGTGAATCAGTAGCTTGGCCAGTCTCTTGAACAATGCAAGAAATGCAAGGGATTTAGCCGTGATCAGCCCCCGCCCACACTCTCCTCATCTAGCCAATATGTTCTTGCTGGGAAGGTGTCGAGTGTATCTTGCTTATTTTATATCCCACAAGATAGATACTGTCATCATTCTCATTTGCGCAGCTAATACCTTCATTCTTTGTTTCGCAGATGCTTATTGAACACTATGCACTAGGCACTATTCTAAGCACTTGGGGTACACAGTGGTGGAGCAGAGGAAGGTCCCCACCCTCAGGGGCTTTACATTCCAGCTGGAGGGGTGTCAGATTCTAAACCAGAAACGTAATCTATGCGTAAATTATGTAAGAGCTTGGAAAGGGATAACTCCCCTGGGAGAATGAAAGAACGGGACAGCGGAGAGGTGAATGCAAGTAGAGGTGTCTGTGGGGTGGGGTGCTCAGGGCTGACCTCAGGGAGGCAGTGAGGTCTGCGTGAAGGCTGCAGGGCCGAGGGAGGGAGCCGTGTTCGCTAGCGGAAGAACACAGTAGCGGGGAGGTGGGAGTGTGCTTGGCAAGTTCAGAGTCCGCAAGGAGACCATTGGGGCGGGCAGAGTGAGAGAGGAGAGCAGAGCAGACAAGAGGTGGAGGGCCAGGTCCTGGGGGCCTTGTAGGCTGTGCATTGTAAGGGCTTTGGCTTGTGGCAGCGGGGAGCGGCTGGAGAGATCTGAGCCTCAAAGCCGTGGGATCTGCTTTGTATTTTGAAAGGTTCCAGCCCACTGCAATGTCCACTGTACCCTGGGGGAAGGGGAAGTAGGAGGGGAATAGGCTATCTGAGTCAGTCTGGGCTGCTGTAACAGAAGACCATAGACTGGGCTGATTTTAAATAAATTCCTCTCAGTTGTGGAAGCTGGAAGTCTGCGACCAGCATATCCTCACAGTGGGGTTCTGGTGGCAATCCTCTTGTGGGCTACAGGCTGCTAACTTCTTCCTCTATCCTTACGTGTGGGAAGGTGGAAGGACTCTCTGGGGTCCCTTTATAAGAACACTTATCCCGTTCATGAAGGTTCTTCTCTCACGACCCTATCGCCTCCCAGATGCCCCATCTCCTACTGCCATCATGTTGGGGGTTGGATCGCAACATATGAATGTGGGGGTATACACATTCAGTCCACTTGATGAGGGGAGCAGTTAGGAGGCTAATGTAATAATCCAGACAAGAGATCCTGGTGCCTGGGCCCAGGATGTAGCCAGGTAGATGGTGAGAAGGGGTCTCGTACTGTCTAATCTGAAGTGGCACAAGTAGGTTTCTTCATGGATCAAGTGTGGGGGGCCATCAAGCGTGTCCCAGAGGGCTTTGTCCTGAGCAGCTAGAAGATGGAGTAGCCATCCCTGGAGATGGGCAAGCTTTAGGAGGCACAGGTTTGGGGGGCAGAGTGGGAGTTTCATTTCAGACATGTTGAACTTGAGATGTCTAAATTCAGCTAGGCAGTTGGATACCCAAGACTGGGGTTTCAAAGGCAGATCCAGGCGTTTGTTTTTGGCCTGAAGCTTATACAATTTTAAGGGCCTTCTTTAAGAAGAAAATGCAAAATTCCATAAAAATCAGATACAAGAGAGGCCCAGAAACTTGAGCTCTACCAAGTCTACAGAGAACTACCTTTCTGGGGTGGGGGTAGGGGGGGTACCCATGCCAGAAATATAAACACGTGTGTCTTCAGCACAGAGGTGGCGGTTCTAGTTGTGAAACGTTCAAGTCCTCACCCCCGTACCTGTGAGTGTGACCTTATTTGGAAATGGGGACGTAGACGCACCGAAGTGAGGTGGGCCGTAGACCCAATGAGACCGGTGTCCTTTATAGGAAGAGGAAGGACGGATGCAGATGCAGGAAGGGCATGAAATGAGGGGGGCCGAGCGTGGCACGATGCAGCCAAGCCACAGGCCACCAAGGTTTACCAGCACAGCCCGGGAGGGGAGGAGAGCAGAAGGACCCTTCCCGAGTCCTCCCAGAGAAGCTGGGCCTGCTGGCCCCTGGAATTCAGTCCAGCCTCCAGAACTGAAAGAGGATACATTTCTGTTGGTGTAAATTGTTCAACTGTGTGGTACATGGCGACCACAAACCCAGGAATGGGGGTCGGTAAGGGAGGGGGTATGAAAGAAGCAGCCCCGGGATCAGCCCAGAGGCTTGTGAGGGAAGAGAAGCTTGCCCCCTCCGGCCCGGCTCCCAGGACTCAGCCCCGAGGCTGCAGCGGGAATGAATCTGTGTGGAGCTGGTTTAAGAGGGACTAGGAGAGAGACGGGGGCAGAGAGCGAGGGCCTGCTGAAGGCTGGACCTTGAGGAGCGAGAAGGAGCAGAGCTTGCAGCGGGGAGAGAAATTGCTGGAATGTGCTCTCAGTTCTGCCACGTCCTTCCTCATCCCGTATTTTTGCCTCCAGGACCGTCCTTTTGGGACTGCTTTCCCTCTGCCTGAAGCACATTCTCCAGAAACTTCCTTCATGGAGTCTTGCTGGCAGGGAACCCGCTCAGGTTTTGTTGTGGGTTTGTTTTGCTGCTGCAAAAAATTCCATCCTCCCCCTTGAAAGACTTTTTGGCTGGATGTACGATTTTAGGTTGACAGTTATTCTCTCTCAGCACTTGAAAATATTAGGCTGGTGTCTCCTGGGACGTACGGTTGCAGTTGAGAAATCAGCTATTGGTCTAACTGTCATTTCTCTTATCCTGACACGGCCGAGGAGGCCCCCTCCCTCCTTCCCTCTGTGGTCCGCGTTCTCCCAACGGCGAATCCGGTGAGGGCTTGCCTTTGCTTTTCCTGGTGGGGATGCACCGGCCTTTGAGAATCTGTGGATGGCTGGATGCGTCTCTGACCTTCAGAGTTCATGGACATTGTTAGGCAGCCTCAGCCCTGCTGCCCGCCCCCCGCTCCTCCCTCTGCACTCAGACCGCGGGTGGGGCCTCCCCTGCACTCCCCTTAGCCTCCGTGTCGCCTCTTCCAATACCTGCCCTCTGTATTGGCCTTCTTGGTAATACCTTTGATTTATCTTTCAGTTCATCAATTCTCTCTTTGACTGCCAAATATTTCCCTTATGTCAAGTTATAAGTGTTTATTACTGTGTTTTGGTTTTTTTCCCAGAATTTCTGTTTCCCTTTTACTTCAAATCTGCCTCATCAGTTTCAAGCTTCTCTTGCTCCCTCATCGTCATTGCCCCCTTTCTCTTTCTGTGAGCAGACAAAACAGGCCGGGTTTAGCTGCTGTTTCTCATCATTCCGCTATCTGGGTCTTTGCCGTTTTTTATTTTCAACTTGATTTTGTTCATGTTGGTTTCCACTTACAGAGAGGATCATTTCCTCCTGGGCTTGGTGGTTTCTTCCTTTTCATCTCACGCTCCCAAAACTATACCAGCAGTCATGTCAAAATGCAGTGATCCCACCCTTGGAGTGTGGGGACCTTCCCTCGACTCTGGGCCGAGGAGCCTCAAGTCAAAGAAGTTGAAGTCACATTTTGAAAAACAAAACAAAACAGAACCCTGAGCCCTTAATTAATAGCTTAATGTAATTTCTAATTATGTTGGGGTTTTTAAATCTTCTTCCCTAGATGAACATAAACTGTGACTAAATATTTTCTGAATAATTAAATGTAATATTTTTAAATAATTAGGACATTGCTGTTGAATTCATAATTAATCATTTTTCTCCCCTTCATGTGAGACCTTTTTCATTAGTGGAAAGAGATTCCAAAATTTTAAACCAAACAGAAGCAAGAGATGCTTCAATTACTTTGAAAATTGTGTCACCTTATGATGCCCTCTTGTCCTGCCTCTGACCAACACCTTTTGTTCTCAGGCTTTAATTTTCTGAGTTGGGAAACTCCTTTAATTTTCCGCTGGGGCTGTCATCTCTGGAATCACAGACCTGAGAAGCTGATGGGGCCATGGAGCTCCACCCCTCCCTAAAGATGAAGCGTCCAGAGAAATGTATTTTTCAACAAATACCAGGTCTGTTTGTGATAATGGGACGGCGAGAGTGTGCCTTTGATCACAGAAGTGGTGCACCACATCTCCTCTGTGTGAGCCCAAATTCATTGCTGCCGAGGTTCTAGAATGCCAAGTCCTGCAAAAATGTCACTTTAATAGACACTGAAGCAAATTCTCACTTAATGATGAGAATCCCAGTACGAAGACGGGCTTTCCCTTTTGTATCATTATGAAAATACGCACAGAGCCGCTACAGTTACATACCGTATGAAAGGGTGGGCAGTAAAGTCTCCTCCAGGGCCTCCTCTAGACCCCATGCTCCGAGGGGTCTGGCGGGGTGTCCCAACCCCCCTGCCCTCCTTCCTCACACTTTCCCTTTGGCTTCTAGGCAGACAGTGGACACGGAGACGTGCCTTGAGTCTGGTCTTTGCTGTCAGGTTCCGCTTTGGGCCATTTCTGCCAGAAGGGAAGGGGAGGAACTCACAGGGACGGAGCAGGCACAAGGCTGAGGCCCCGCTCAGATCTCCTCTTCCCCTCAGAGCAGTGTGGGGAAGTAGATCTGTCATCTCTGATTCACAGTAAAGGAGCCAAGGATCCAAGACAGCAAATGGTGGGTCACAGCCACGTGGCTGGCTGTCATCGGAATAAGCCCCAGACTCCATGTCACGACCATTTCGGGAAGAGGGGCCTCGAGGTGCCGCAGACCTTGGGGAAGAGGTATGTCCCTTCCCTACCCTGAGTTCCCTTAGTCCCTTAGCCCTCTGCCTGGCCAGGAGACAAGTGTGAGCTCTTCTGAGGATGCTTCTGGCCCGGATGAGAGCTGGGACCAGAGGTGAAAGCAGCATTTCCTGCAGGAGCCACGAGTGAGCCCAGCAGGGTCCGGGCATTTGGCCTCATTAAACAGACCTTTCATGGCAAATCCAGTCTTGCGCACCTGAATCCTAGACGAACCGGTTTCCCAGGACCGTGGGTATACAGTAGAAAATGTGAATATAAATATAAATAAATAGTATTCCATCACGCTTACTCGTACTGGTTGGCTGTGAAGCTGTAAGAGGCAGTATAAGTGGCAGCGCTCCCCTGTGACGGCCGTCTGTCTGTGATGGCCGTCTGTCTGTGACGGCCGTCTGTCTGTGACGTACTGGCTGGACGGCCGAGGCCGGTCACGCAGGAGCTGTTTATCCCCTCCCTATGCCAGATGGCGGCGGAAGGGGAGGCCGTGTCACTGGTGCCCGCCAGTGCCCTCCAGGGCCGGGCTGAGCCTGTCGCACGGATTTGGGAGGCCAAGTTGTGTTTGACTCATCAGGCTCGAGTTAGAACTCGGGGAGGTCCCCCGCACCAGAGTTTAGGGGGGCCTCAAGCACCTGGAGACAGGTCTCCGGAAGCCTTTACACTCTTAAATTCAATGAGGACCTCAAGGAGCTTTAGATTATGGGGTTATAGCTCTTGACCTTCACTGTATTTGCATTAAAACTGAAGTAATTTTGGAGGGCACTCCTCATCCTGAGCACTGGGTGACGTATGGAACTGTTGATTCACGGTATCGTACACCTGACACTAATATAACACTGTATTTTAACTATCCTGGAATTAAAATAGACACTTAATTTAAAAAAACTGAAGGAATTTAGAAACCCAAGGATGTGCAAGCATTGCACATTCCATGAGCTGTCAGTCCAACCGCATCATCAGTGAGGGAAACCTCTGGAAAACACTGCTGCCCACCAGAGGCAAACCGTGTCTTAGGGTCATCACGAGGACAGTATGGGTGCTGACCACACTTTGAGCACCTCTGTCCAAGGCACAGCCCTGGAGAGCTGACCAGAGGGAGCTCTGGTCCAAACCACGAGCCCGGCATGCTCAGAGGCGATCTCCCGCTGCGGTCAGCAGGCTCTCTTGGTCTTTTGCCTCTGGGCCCCCTGACCAGCAGTAAGTTGGGGCAAGGAGAAGGTGGGCCACCAAGGGCTGCCAAGTTTTTTGAGAAGCTGACCTGTCCCCAGTCCTTTCTTTTCTTGTTTGGGTGTTTTCGTGGAACGCTCTGGCGATCTCCACGTTTTGGCAGTGAGACGCACATGGCAAGCTCTCTGGGATTCGTGACTTAGAGGCCTCTCCCCGACTCATCTGTGCGGAAAGACTGGCTTTCCCCCGTGTTGTAAATGTCCCTACCGAAATCCCTTAACTCGGTCCTTCTTATACGGTTCAAGAAAGACTCTGCAACTGTGCTCTGTGTTTGCTGTTCAGGCAGCAAGTGGAAGGGGGGCGAGAGGGCCCGCAGTGGGAGCTGCTGGATTGGGGTCTTGGGGGACCCCCCACTCTGTCATCCGTAGATCACTGTCAGGAGACTCTCATAAAGGAGCCTTGCACGGACTGGGAACACATGTTTATTTTATGAATGACTTCGGGGAAAGAGGAAAAAAAAAATCATCCAGAATGTCATCCAGGAGGCTGTGTTCTTTTTATTATGTTTTGTCGGTAAACAAAAAAAATTGCCACATTTAATACTTACACCGATCCCATGGGATTTCTCTGACTAATGTAAAATGACAGTTGTCGCAACATTCTATATAAATACAAGTCTGTTTGCGGGAGCCTGTTCTATTTTTAATGTAAACCACACCTAACTTGCTCTGAAGAATTGTACCCTTGGAATTTAGAGTCCTGTCTGCTGTCTATTCGTGGTACTGCATTGTCTTTGGAGCAGCCCGGAAGAAGCCAAAGGCATCCCAAACTTTTTAGTTTAATGTGAGAATTATTCACCTAATTTCCCTGCAGCGATTGTGTTACTTAATTTATTGTTGTGCGGAGCTGCGAGATGATGTAGCTAATGAGTGACACAGCGTACTTGGCGAGCTGATCTACAGTTTCGGAGGCCGCTGATGATCTTAGTGCCGTCTGCAGTCTGAGCAGAGCAAGCAGCAAAAGTAAAGAATATCCTCACAGATTATATAAATATGCGCAAACCCACAGAGTCACACAGACAATACCTATTAGTAGGCTTGTAGCGCCCGTTGGCTACACAAAACACGAACGTAGCCTTCCACCATGAACAGGGAAAGCTGCCTTTTTTAAGTTTCTGACAGACTCTTCGGCTAGTCCCTGCAAGGACTGTGAGCTTCTGGAGAGCTGGACCAGGGCAAGCATGATGACCTTGACGTCAGCTCTGCTCCCTCTCGCTTCCCGACCACTTCTTCCTGCACCGCCTCGGAGGGCGCTAACAGCACTGTCCCCCTTACGTTAGCAGCGGGGCCCCTAGCTGCTAATTGGCATGTAGTTGCTGAACTTGCAGGGGACTTGAGGTTGGCCCCCTTTGCAGTTTTCAGACAGGTCTGGCGAACGTGTGTCCGATTTCGACTCTAGTGGCGATGATGGGCTTCCTGCATGAGCCTGGGCTCTTGGCAGTTACTGCCCACCCATGGGAATCGGCACCAGTGGAATCCTACCTTGTCCTCCTGACAAAGAGGAAAAGACCTATGGGTGGCTCTGATCTGTACCGGGTTCCTGGCAAGAGCTGTTGCTTCTGTGCACCTTCGTCCAAGGTCACACCTGGAAAAAAGCATCCCGAGTGGGTGCAGATAGAACACGCCGTTCTTTCTGCTCTGAAATTCCCTTTGCATTGGGAGATTTCCGGGCAGAGGTCCCATATTTTGTCAGTGAGAAATGTCATGGGGCTCCTGCCGCGTGCAGCCGTGGGCACCAGGATCTTTGTGTCTGATTCAGACAGACAGCTGGGAAAGGAAAGAGGCCGACCCTGCATCTTTGCAGGGGTTCTTGACAGCCCCCCGACACCACATTGCAGATTTTCCGATAAATGCGTAGATTCCCCGCATGCCCCTGAGCAGCAGCGAGCCTGGCATATTTACATACTATATGTACGAGGTTTAAAAGTCAACTTCAGATTTGGTTTTGGTTTGCCTTTTGCAGTCTCTTAAATAAAGCATTTTTGTAGCCTACTCAAAATCCTCTCTCTGTGTTTACATTTTAATGGGCATTCCAGTGAAATGGAGGATTTTTTTTTTTTTATTACTTAACATTTATCAAGGGAGGAGGTGGGATGGAAGCAGCCAAATGGAAGGGTTGCCTCTCTTCAGACCACCAGCTACTCTCCTCAGCAGTGGGCTACCGTCTGATGTCAGCTAAGCTTGCCATTTAGCCAGGCAAGCAGAAAGGAGAGGAAAGGCTATTTTTATTTGGGTTTAAAATATCTATCCCTGAGAGTTTGTAGAATTTTAGAATAGTGCTTTAGATCTCAAACATCACTGAAAGAAATGAACATGTGTAAGGAGAATATTAAATCTCATTGACCTGCGTGGAAAGGAAAATCTGTTTCCTTTAAGGAGGTACTATTCAAGAATTGTCCTTGCTGAAAAAGAAAAGGAGAGGGGAATCAGTCTCCCTGGCAGGGCAGAGAAGCCACTGACCAGTTCCTTGTTGCAAACGCTCTTGACGAAAGAGCCCCAAGGTGACCTCAACTGCTTGGGGACAGATTTGGTTTCTGTGGCTACATTAGGGGGACCCCCACTCAGATCTTGGGGCACAGAAGCTACTTTCTGAAGGGCAGTAGCTTCTTCCGGTGTGGAAACAAATTTCTGCTTAGGCCAGCAGATAGCCGATGTTAAGATCCTCTTGTGCAAAGAGCTCCCTCAGGCCAGGCTGGCCTCCGGGACTTTGATTCAATGGAACTGACAATGTCTTAATTTTCCTCCGGGGATTCTCGCTCTCTCCTCCCTGACATTCCCGGGAGGTCCCTAATTAAAGCCACAGATATGGTTTAAAAGTACACTCACCGGATGTTAGTTTAAAATGACCTATAACTGGCAGCAGAGATGGGAGAAGCTAAGGGTAGCTGAGGCCTTCCAGTGCCTTTTCCTACACTGTCATTCGGCTGTCATTCGGTATGCAAATGAAGCCCAGCAGAATCTCAAAGCCAGCCTTGCCAAGCCATAAAACCGACTGCTTTGGAAGCAATGCATCAGTAATTCTTATCACCTGACATCTGGAGTGCGGGGAAAGCTCACTTCCTAACTAGAACATGTCATGGTGTGACTTAGGAGGAAGCGCGGGTTTTGCACGCCGCAGACAGTTTAGACTGATGGATCTGCTTGCTGGAGCTCATACCGCTCCCTTTAGGACAAACCATTTTTTAAACTGAACCCAGGCTCTGAGGTGCGCCTGCCTCGATTTGACTGTCCCCAAACACCACAGAGGAGAAGGGTCGCTAGCAAATCAGAGCCAGCGGCCACCCTTCTGGGGTTCTGTTTTGAGTTTTCTGGGAAAGTTCCAATTACGCTCTAAGTGCGTTGGCTCCCCGGCTCTCATGCGGTCCTGGCCTGCCCTGCAAAGCCGAGGGATGAGGAACGCAGCATTTGGCGATCAATATCGTGGGAACGAGAGAGCACTCTCCCTGAGGACTGAAATTTATAGGCAGCATGCTCCTATCGACACATTTATCAAAGTAAACATATAGGTTAAATGACAGTTTACCCAGAAGCCACCTGTCAGTTCCTGGGGACACCCTCAGTCCCCTGGATGCCCATCAGAACGGCCAAGTGCTCTCCACTCCACTCATCGGCAGCTTCTCGGCCTGATGCCCTTGAGCTTGGGCTCGACCAGAGGCTTCCAGGGCTCTGTTTAAAAAGATGACCCTGCACCTGAGATTCATGCACATCTCGCTCCGGGGAGATGACCAAGGCCAAGCCCTCACACGGAAGAGAGCGAGGCCAGGATTTGGACCCCGAGAGGACGGGCAGGCACCCACGTGCGCTCCCTTGGGCTGAGCTCGCCAGGGTGAGTCACAGTGTGGGAACGCTGCCAGTCAGTAGAGGCAGATGTGTTCATAGATAATGTTGAAAACAAGCCCGCCGCCGCCTTGGTAGTTCAGACACAGACCCAGGTTTACGTCGTAAGTAAAATGTGGTTAAATAAGACTAACCTATCACTAGCCGAGAAGAGAGCCTGTAAGGTGGACCAGATGCTTCAAAGACATAGTTAAGTATCAGCTAATTAAAATGGAACCACGGGCTCACCAGCTCCAGGAACAGGGCTTTCCTGCCCAAGAAGCAGCCTGTGGTGAGTGCCTGTGATGGTTTTTTTTTTTTTTTTCCCATTTGTTATCCCATAGGGACATGCAGCACAAGCCCAGATCGGTCACCCCACCGTCTACTGCCTCCCCAGACTGAGTGTTGGGCTGGAATACTTGGGATGGTGGTCAAATCGGGGGCTGGGGAGCAGGTAGGGGTTGCCCAGATGGCCCCCCGTGAAGTTGCAGTGAGTTGAGCTGGGTAGCTCTGCTGGCTGCAGCCCGGGAATGGGGCTGGTAGAGTGTGCCTATTTGTCGGGGCTGCAGGTCGGGGCCGTACATCCAGCCAGGGTTGGCTGGGGGGATGGGCTCTGGCTTAGGTACCCAGCTTGGGAAGCCAACCTTGCTAGAATGGGCACTGGGACCCAGAAAAAGCTAACTGATGCACGAGCACAGGTTTGTCTCATAAACTACTTGGGAATGTCAAAGAGGTTTAGAAAGTTTCCTGAGAAATGAAAGGCAAGGAGACCTGAGGTCAACAAGGCCAGGCCAGTGTGCCATATTGGTGGCCTTTGTTGGTGATCTTTGTTGATCACATTTCTGTATTTCATGTCCTAAGGAACACAGGATGGATGGGAACATCCTGTCTAGGGTTCAGCGCTGGGCCTGGCTCCCGAAGCTCCCAGAGCCAACAGGGTCCTTTCTTCCTGTCCTCCTGAGTCCCTATGTGTGTCCCGAGGGACCCGAGGACTCCTTCCACTTTCTTTGAGTGAAAGCTTCCACCCAGGAAGAAGGAAAATGGTGGCAGCAGGGCCCAGAGGCCAGTTTCCCATTTGCCTTGAGCTCCTGAGGGTGCAGAGGCAACAACCAATAAATGACTAAGGCCTTGACCTCTATGGGGAGTGGCTTAGGCAGTTGGTGGCAGATCGCTGAGCAGGAAGTTGGTGAGTCCACAGTCACCGAGCTATGACAGGAGGCCTGGCCTAGAGTTAGTTGATCAGCACCTGTCGCCTCATGACTGGAATGGGTGCTGGGGACCTATGAACTCTCTGCAGCCTTTCCAAGGTGTCTTCGCAGTCTGCCCCATTACCCTCCTCCTTTGTAAGGGGGTGAAAAGGACTTGGAAAGTGAGGACAGGGCATGTGCAATTGGGAATTGTGATGCTGAATTTCAGGTGTCAACTTGGCTAGGCTATGGTGCCCAGTTTTTGGTCAAACACCAGCTGCTGTGAAGCCACCTGTAGACTTTGAGTGAAGTGGATTAGCCTCCATTGTGTGGGTGGGCCTCGTCCAATCAGTTGAAAGCCTTAAGAGAAAAAGATTGAGGTTTCCTGGAGAAGTAATTCTGCCAAATAGTCCATTGCATATACAGACCACTTCTCCTTTACCCATTCATGAGAGGAAGAACATTTGGGCTCTCTGCATAGTTTGACTTAACATTACTAATGCTGCTGTAAACTTCGGAGTGCCCCTTCAGATCGGTGCTTTCGCGTCCTTGGGGTAAACACCTAGTAGCACCATTGCTGGGTCATAAGGTAGCCCTGTTTTTAACTTTCTGAGGATCCTCCGTACTGTTTTCCAGAGCGGCTGCACCAGCTTGCCTTCCTGCCATCAGTGTAGGAGGGTAAAGAGAGAGAAAGCCAGGTGAGGGCGGGTCATTTCAGATTCAGAGCTCAGGGAAGACCTCTCTGAAAAGGTGACATGTGGTGGGAACTTTGGCCGTCATTTTTCAGAGGGGTCTCCAAGAGGTTAGGTGACTCACCCAAAATGGCAGGTCTACACAGCAAGACCGGCCTGCCTGCCTCTGGGGCCTGTCCTGCTCTGCGTACCCATTCGGGGTTCTGCCTGCTTTCCCCCTTCTCAGACCACTTCCATACTCACCTCTCTGCTTGGGGTCCTTAGTCTCTTTTCTTTTTTCCTGCAGACCGTGAGGAGCAGATATTCAGGGCCTGACCCCGGGGCCCCCAGCTGATGATGGGGCTCCAAACACTACCCCGTCCTGGGAGCAGCAGACCTGTCCTGGAGAGAACCAGGCAGTGAATGCCATCAGCTTGGTGGCCCTGTGGTCTCTGTTGCAGCTCCTCAACCTTGCTGCTATGGTGCGAAATCGGCCATGATTACGTAAGCAAGTAGACAGGCTGTGCTCCCGCAAAGCTTTATGGAGGCGGGCGGTAGGCTGGGTCTGGCCCAGGGACCACCTCTGGCCAACGCCTGCTTTGGTTGGCATTTTTCCTGTTCTGCAAGGACTTCCCAAGGAAGCTGAGACTGGAGGGAAGCCTGATATTCTCTGTCTCCCCCTTCAGCCTGTCCAGGAAGAGCTATGTGAGGTGTTTCACCTGGCTGGACGCCCCCAGAGCAAGAGGATGAAGCAGGGCCCCTGTCTGACCCACAGGCACAACTCCATGGAGAGACCCCAGTGAAGGCAGGTCCCAGGAAGCTGCCTGTCCTGTGTGATTGCTTCCCCCATGGGCCACTAATGACCTGTCATCCTTTTGTCCACCTGTCCATCTGCCTGTCCCTGCATAAGTTCTCCCTTCGATCTATCCATGCATCGGTCCACCCACCCACCCACGTACACACACATGCATGCATTCTGCCTTTTATCCATCCACCCCTCCATCCACTCATCTTCCCATCCACCCCTCCATCCAGGCATCCATCCATTTCACCATACACAATACATATCTACCTTATTCCTTCTATCCATCCACCCATCCATCCATTCCCCCAACACACATGTGTACATCCACCCATCCCGTCCATTCATCCATCCATCCATCCATCACCTCATTCACAAACACGTCCTCAGGTCCTACTTGGCACCAGGCCATGAATTAGGCCACAGGGCTTCAGTGGAGACCAGGACACAGTTTCTGCTCTCAAGGAGCTCACTCCATGAACAAACTCACATAGCCCATCAACTAAGGGAGTGAATGCTGGGATAAAGATATGGTGGGGAGGAGTCTGGGGTGTTGGCTGGAGCCCTTATCACCCCAGAAGCCTTCACTTCTTAGGCCAAGCCAAGACTCACTCTCGTCTGTCACACTTTTAAGGACACCAGCTCCTTGACTCCAAAAGATCTCTGAGGTCAAGTTTTCCTAGGTCTCTGGGCCAGCCTGTACCCTGAGCTCTGGATCACGGTCCAAGGCAGGCAGGGACCCGCCTCTCAGCTGTACAGAGCCCTCGGCTGCCCTGAGGTTTAGAGTGGGAAGAAGAGTTAGTTCCCAAGGACACAGGGACGGTGCCAAGGAGTGTCTGGCAGTTGGGGTTTGGGAGGGTGGCCATGAGGAAGAGAAGCAAAGTCACCTCTGTCCTCTCACCCATGGAAACAGGTGACCAGCAAATGTCTGGTGAGCAGAATGGGACACCCTCCAGGAAGTGGGGAGCAGCTGTCCTCGTGTCCAGTGAATTGAAAATATTTCCTTTCTCTTTGTTATCTAGGAGCAAACAAAGTAGGCTGGAGATTGTTTTCGGTAACAAAGGCTAGGCTGAGCTCTCTTGTTAGGGGAGTCCATTTCTCCCTCTGAATTGAGCTGTCGCCCAGCTTGGAGCTGCCCCCCCGCACCCCACACAAATGACGATGAGAGCAGCCCCGGCTGGCATTTGCCAGCCTGGGTTTCCTGCGGCTGCCACCAGCCTAATGTCTGCGTGATTGTTCGGCCGTAAGCATCATCTGTGTGTGTGTTATCTTCAGACAGGCTGCACCCAGAAGGCTGGCCAGGGTCCAGGGCTTTCTCTCCAAAGAACTCGGAATCGTGACTGTCTCGTCCCCATGGGATAAATGAGATGTGGTGTCTCTGCCCCGGGCGGGAAACAGAATTAGAGCAGAGATTTGGGAAGGAGCTCTGGGCCGGCCTCCTGGGAGCTGCGAGGGCGAGCAGGGGCGGGGCCAGCCTGTGGGCCCTCTGCTCCATGCTGCCCGGAGCCCACCGTGCTGGAGAGCGGGCACCAGGTGTCTTGCTCCTCTGTGTTGTTGGGAGCACTTCGTGGAGTGCTCTGTCCTGGGGCAGTTTTGCGGGATACCTCCGTTCATCTTCACACCGACCCCCTGAGGGAGGTGCCGCCAGCAGCCGTATTTTGCAAATAAGGAAAGTGAGGCAACATGCTTCTTCCTTCAGGAAAATGGGCTGCGTCTAAGTCTGCCCCCAGGTGCTGTTGGAGCCCCCATGGGGGCATCTCTGGAGTGGCCATGGGTCTCAGATGGCCCGGAGTGGTGGGCAGGATGCCACAGCTGGGTCACCCCAGAAGACCTCCAGTGTCCGTGGTCTGTCCAGAGGCAGTGGGGTGAATGCGGAGCCAGGGGTCCTCTCGGCTTCCTTGGGGGTAGGGAGCAGGCCCCTGCCACCCTCCCAGCCCTAACCCTGCTGGCCACTCCTCTTGCGGTCTCCAGAGCTGCCCTGGTGAGCCATCACAGGGTCATGGCATAGGATTTGGGTTCTTTCCCGCTGACCCGTCGCCCGCATGGCACCGATTTGTACCCTGTTCCACGCGTGCTTGTAGGAGTGGGGCTTGGGCCATGGGGAAGACGTGCAGCTGGAGGGCTGTGAGGTCTGGCATGGGAAGAAGGGAATCCCTGAGCTCACGGCGAGGTGCCCGTGGTGACCCTGGAAGAATGTTCCTCATTCTTACAATCCTACAACGCTTAGAATCCTCGAATACAGGGCTGGAGCCACGTTAGGAAACAAGTGATCCAACCCCTATCTAGGAAACAGAAGGAGAAGAGGGAAGAGGAAGAGGGAGGGGAGATGCTGTCTGACTTACCCAGCAGGTCACTGGAGTGACTAGACCCTTGGGCAGCTTGAAGTTGGAGCCGTCTCGCGACCAGGGCTGCTTGGCCAGTGGGCAGACTGTCTTCCTCCCTGGCTGTTTTCCACAAGCCTATGCCTGTCTCTTGAGAACCATTTCCCGTGTTTCCTGGGAGCACCTGTCAGACACACGGCTCCTTCTCCCTGACCCCTCGCACTGCTAAGATATTGTCCTGCGGATAGGAGATGAAAAGGGTACAACCTTATTTCTTCAATGATCGCCCAATCTAGCCCAGAGGTATAATAAAACCCCAAACTTTCCTTTCAGGAATCATCTTTTATAAGTAATGTCTTTCCACGTTAAGTGGTAGGCACACAATTGTAAAATAAAACACAAGACTCAGTGACTCCAGGTGGCTCGGGGCAGGGAGGGTGAGAAAAGGCTGCCTTTCATGGTGTGAGCTTACAGGGAGCCAGCCTTCCTGGATTGTGGGGTGCATGGCACCTGGGGGTGATCGATCACATATGCTCTGTCGCCCAAAGCTAGAGGCTCCTGCCTGGGCCATCTTGGCCAATCCCCCTGCAGTTGGGTAGGATGGGAGCCTTGGTTATCTGTCTATTGGAGGATTTGCTTTTCAAAGAGTGGTGAAAGAGAGTAATGGGATTAATTATTATCTTATTTCCCAGCGCTCTGTTATTATTTACTTTGGAGAGTTCCTTTAACCACTATAATAACGGATGTATCTACCTTCATGCTCTGTGGCGGGGGTGCCCCGTCTCTCCCCCACCTCTCCATTTCCCACAGATCATCAGGATCTTGAATCGCACTTATATTTCCTTATCACTGTTGGGATAGTTTCAGGCTTATCATTTATACCTGAATCCCTATAAAAATGTGTGTGATAGTTTTGCCTACTTTTTTTGTTTTTAAGCTTCGCCTATTTTTGTACTTTATGTCACCAAGACCCGCTATGTTGGTGCATAGCTATTTTTACAGCTGTATAATATTCCGCTGGAAGATCTCTGCCACAATTCACCTCACTCTTCCCTTGCCTGTGGGCATCTGTTGTTTCCAGTTCAGCACTGCCCAGAACCATTGTGTGTGTGTGTGTGTGTATGTATGTCCCCTGGTATCCTTGGACAGGAGTCCCAGGTGGGGTGCCCAGTCATCTACTGCTGTGACACAAACCGTCCCACCGTCCCACACAACCACACCATGCATGCTGCTCACAAGGATTAGAGGGGGTGGCCTGGGTGGTTGGGGCTGGTCTGGCACCTCTCTGTCCCCGGAGTCCAGGACCTCTCCTCTTGGGCTTTTCACCTCACCTCTCCCGGCACGGCAACTTGGGGCTCCTGGTGCAGGTTTTCATGGATGCTTCTGATGGTCAACCCTGAAGTCTCAGCCCAGCACTCCCACCATGTTTTGTTGGTGGAGCAAGTTGCTGGGTCAGCCCAGGTCCAAGGGCAGAGCCACTGGGTTTCCCAGAGGAGGAACAGCAAGTGGTTCTCTTTAGTGGAAGCCACAGAGCTGGCGAATGCTCATCTTCATAAGTCAACCCAAGTTATTTTCTGAAAGTGATTGCATCATCAACAGTCCCCCCAGCAATGCAGAAGTGGTTCCCAAGGTCTCTACCTTCTGCAGACCTTGTCAGATTCTTAGTTGGTATCAGTTGAATGTGTATAAAATGGGATCTGGCAGTGACCTTATTTGCATTTCCCTGATCGTAAGTGAGGTATAATATGCATTTCCCTGATCATGAGTGAGGTGGGGCATCTCCTCATACAATTACCAGCGACATATTTCTCCTTTTTCCTTTTCAAGTCTTTTGCCAGTTTTTCTATTCAGTTGCCTCTTTCTTATCATAAGAATTATTTATATTTTCTTGAAGTGAATCCTTTTTCCTTATGGGTTTCAAATAGCTTTTGTTTTCCAGTTTGTCACTTTTCAGTTTCTTTAAGGTATCTTTTGATAAACAGAATTTCTCGCTTTTGATATAGGCAAATTTATCAATATTTTATCTTATGGCTAGCACTTTTTAATCTTCTTTAAGAAAGAAATCCTTCCCTGTTTCAAAGTCAGATGCTCACCCCAATTTTCCTTGAAGTTTTAAGTTTTGGCTGTTGACAAGGATTAATGTCTGGGAGCTGTCATCACTAAGCTGAATCTTAAAGCACTGGCTGCAGTCACTCTGGCTGTAATATTGTCACTGACCTTCCCCGCTTTCTGCTCCCAGACACATGTGGAGAAGCCCACTGCGCGTCTGTCTGTGGAAAGATGCGGGACAGAGAATCATCAGGACTGTGGAACCCTGAGCAGGCATGTTGGGTGTGCCTGGCGGCAGGGTGGGGGGTTCCCTGCTGGAGCCTTCCCCACTGTGGTCAGCCACGCTGAAGCCCTAAATGCCCAGGGAAGCCCAGTGGTGGTTGCTTTTACGAGTTAAGCTGGAGTAGGGCCGATGGCAGTGGTAACCTGGGGCTCGCTTTTAGTGCAGTTAACGGTATGAGGGTTTGAAAGCCTTGCGGTGCATTAATCTGTCTCTTACCCAAGAGTCAGAAGGTATTTCCCTGGAGGCCGGGAACTGAAAGGAGAAAAGAGCACTGATGTCCTGGATTCTGGTCCCAGTGCCACCTCTCCTTGCCGTGTGACCTTAGGTCATTCTCCCTCTCTGATATTCAAGGTACTTCTCTTTAGAATGGAGGGGGCCATCGGTGGCCCAGACAGTCCCTCGGGCTGTCCTCTTGCGAGTGGTCTCGGGTCGATGACAGCAGGTATTTGATGACAGTGCCCTGTCTCAAGCCGAGGACATGGGACTAGAGCAAGAAAAGCCCAAGATTTAGCTTCAAGTGTAAGCAGCCTACAGCTTGCATTCATTCATTCATTATTTCTATTTAAATTCAGTTAATTAACATATAGTGTATTAGTTTCAGAGGTAGAGTTCAGTGATTCATGGGTTGCATTTAACACCAGCGCTTTACATCACATGCCTATCACCCAGGTACCCATCCCCCTTAAGGCCCATCGCCTAGTTACCCCATCCCCCCACACTCCCTCCCGTTTGTTCCCTAAAACAAAGGGAGTCTCTCATGGTTTGTCTCCCACTCTGATTTTGTCTAATTTTATTTTTCCCTCCCTTCCCCTATGATCCCCTGTTTTGTTTCTTAAATTCCACATATTAGTGAAATCATATGATAATTGTCTTTCTCTGATTGACTTATTTCACTCAGCATAAGACCCTCTAGTCCCATCCACATTGTTACAAAGGGCAAGATTTCTTTTTTTTTTTTTTTTTGATGGCTGAGTAATTTCCATTGTATGTATAGACCACATCCTTATCCATTCATCTGTCAATGGACATCTGGGCTCTTTCCGTAGTTTGGCTATTGTGGATATTGCTCCTATAAACATTGGGGAGCAAGTTCCCCTTTGGATCCATACCTTTGTATCCTTTGGGTAAATACCTGGTAGTGCAATTGCTAGGTCGTAGGGATAGCTCTATTTTTTAACATTTTGAGGAAACTCCATACCGTTTTCTAGAGTGGCAGCACCAGTTTGCATTCCCACCAGCAGTCCCTTTTCTCCGCATCCTCACCAACATCTGTCGTTTTCTGACTTGTTAATTTTAGCCATTCTGACGGGTGTGAGGTGGTGTCTCATTGTGGTTTTGATGTGTATTTCCCTGATGCTGAGTGATGTTGAGCATTTTTTCATGTGTCTGTTGGCCACTTGTGTGCCTTTGCAGAAATGTCTGTTCACGTCCTCTGTCCATTTCTTGACTGGATTATTTGTTCTGCGGTTGTTGAGTTTGATAATTACTTTATAGATTTTGGATACTAGCCCTTTATCTGATAAGACATTTGCAAATATCTGCTCCCATTCTATTGGTTGTCTTTTGGTTTTGTGAGCTGTTTCCTTTGCTGTGCAAAAGCTCTTTATCCTGATGAAGTCTCATGGTTCATTTTTGCTTTTGTTTCCCTTGCCTTTGGAGATGTGTCTAGCAAGAAGTTGTGTGGCCAAGGTCAAGGAGGTTGCTACCTATGTTCTCCTCAAGGATTTTGATGTTTTCTTGTCTCACATTGAGGTTTTTCATCCATTTTGAGTTTATTTTTGTGTATGCTGTAAGAAAATGATACAGTTGTATTCTTCTGCATGTGGCTGTCCAATTTCCCTGACACCATTTGTTGAAGAGACTGTCTTTTTTCCATTGGACATTCTTTCCCGCCTTGTCGAAGATTAGTTGACCATAGAGTTGAGGGTCCATAGCTGGGCTCTGTGTTCTGCTCCGTTGATCTATGTGTCTGTTTCTGTGCCAGTACCATACTGTCTTGATGATGACAGCTTCGTAATAGAGCCTGAAGTCCGGAATCGTGATGCCATGAGCTTTGGTTTTCTTTTTTCAACATTCCTTTGGGTATTCAGCAACTTTTCTTGTTCCATACAAATTTTAGGATTATTTGTTCCAGCTCTGTTATCAATAGAGATTGCAATGAATGTGCACATTGCTCTGGGCAGCATAGACATTTTCACAATATTTGTTCTTCTGATCCATGAGGGCAGAGTTTTTCCATTTCTTTGTGTCTTCCTCAATTTCTCTCATGAGTGTTCTATAGTTTTCTGAATACAGATCTTTAACCTCTTTGGCTAGGTTTATTCCTAGGTATCTTATGGGTTTTGGTGCAATTGTAAATGGGACTGATTCCTTAATTTCTCTTTCTTCTGTCTCATTGTGTATAAAAATGCAACTGGTTTCTGTGCACTGACCTTATAGAAAGCTTGCTTCTTAATTGGGCTTTACCTCCCTATTGTTTAGAATCACTGCCCCCCTGGGAGAGGCTCATGTGCCCCGATGAGCCTGGCCAGTGAGATTTTCTTTCTGGGTATTTACCACAATCATCAAGTATTGTTTTGAAAATCTGAAGTCTCTTGTTTTGTTTTCTATTCTTGAGTTTGTTTCCAGCTTTACTGAGGTACAATTTACAAATGAAAACGGCATATATTTAAGGTCTACAAGGCGATCAGTTGCTCTGTGAATCTGTTGCGGGGGTTCCCACCATCAAGTTAATTAACACACCCGTCACGTCACCTCGTGTGCTTGCATTTGGGACCCCATCAGCAACATTCAAGGGCACAAAAGGCAGTGTTATTAACCGTAGTCACTGTGCCAGCCACCAGATCCTCAGGGCTTATGCATCTTATCCCTGGAAGCTTGTACCCTTTACCAGCATCTCCCCATTTCTCCCACCGGAAATATTTTTTAAGTGGGATTTTCGAGGATGAGAGTGGACAGGGAAACTGGGGCCTCAGAAATGGGGCCGGGCTCACTGCCAGGAGATGGCTCAGCCTCCCAGCTCCTGGCCTGGTGGAAGGCAGCTCTCTCTGAGCTCTGACATCCCCCTGCAGGCTGTTGTTTGTGTGCCCGAGGCCATGGGGCCCCTCAGGCAGGTACCCATTCCCTTGCATCCTAGGGGACCTGGAGGTCTTCCTGGGTGCAGCCGGGAGCCTGGTGTCCTTGTTGCCCTCCTCAGCTGTCACACATGGAAGCACAGAGTGAATGGGGCAGACAGCCCTCGTGCCCCCCGCCACCTCCGCAGGGTGACCTGGCCTGCGCAGAGAGCCTCGGAAAGGCCACATGCGCCCTTCTGGCTCCAAGCTGCTGGTGGTAAAGAGTGTCCAAGCTATTTATGGCAGCCAGTAGGGAGCTACGTCATCTCCGTGCTGAGTCTCAGGAACGCTCCTTGGAGAGGAGAATGGTGATCAGTTCTAAAAAAACAATAAATAGCTTGGAATTTGTCCCCTGCACCATTGGCCCATCCCCGTTCAGCCTTTTCCCTAGAAATCTACGGTGAGGCTTGGACTGTCCCATCAGGAAGGGGCGGCCTCGAGGCTCATCCGCTCTCTTCTCAGCTGAGCCCCGCTGAGGGAAAGGCCACAGAGTGGATGGTACCCAAGGCAGACCTGGGACCCAGTCACCTGACCTCTGCTGTTACACCCACCCTCTGGGTCATGGCCACGAAGTTATATTTTATAAAAAGTGTCCTTTTGGTCGTAAGGGGCCATGACTTGCTCAGAGAGCTTGTACTCATTGCCATGGCAAATTGCCACAAACAGGGTGGCTTAGAACAGGAGGAATTTATTCCATCTCCGTTTAGGAGGCCAGATGTCCAAACCAAGGTGTGGGAAGGGTTGTTTCCTTCCAGAAGCTCTGTAGGAGAATCCAATCCCTGCCTCTCTTCTGTCTTCCCTCCGGGCACCTGCCAGCAACCCCTGCTGATCTGGGGCTCACTGGCCCATCACCCCGTCTCTGCCTCCATGTTCCCCTGACTAAGTGTCCTTTTCTGCCCCTTGTAAAGACATCCTCATTGTACTAAGGGACCATCCTAATCCAGTGTGTCATCTCAGTCCCTTCCTACATCTGCAAAGACCCTATTCCCAAGCGAGGTCCCCGCCAGAGAGTCAGAGTGGGGCACGGCTGCCTTAGGAGCAGCTCACGGCCAAGGCTGTGGGAACAGGGGCAGCTTTGGGGGGTGAGCTGGGAGCTGTGCCCTGTCCGGTGTGCCCCTCTTCCACATCAGCACAGGGGACACTGTTGGGCCGGTGGCAAGAGGTTCTGGGGTCCCAGGCATGGCCCCTCAAAAGAGGCAGGGACGGGAGGTGTGGGGTGGAGAGCAGCTGCGTACTCTTGCTGGAGAATGTCAGGGACTGGGGTCCACAAGGTGGGCTGGTCAAGTAGTCAGTTACCTGACACATGTTCAGGTTTACTCCAGTCTGAGGGACACAGACATAGATAATAGGGACCTGAGAAAAGCAGCCCCCGGGAATGGTCTAGCATTAGTCAGGGTCTCATTCATTCCTCAGATTCAGAACAGTGACCTCCAGGGATGCCACGAGCCTAGGACTATCCAAGAAAGAGGGAGCCACAGGCCCTGCCCTGCAGCCCTCATTAGGCAGGAAGGGAGGTCTGTGATCCAGGAAAGGCTCTCCAGCCGCTCCCTGGATGCCTGACAGTTACCCACTCCTCATTTCCTGACTCTCGGGTCTTCTTGGGGCCTTCCCAGAGCCCCTGTGTTAGCTCAGTGCCTGGGCAGCTGGGTGGCAGTGAGGCCTTCTTGTCACCTGCTCATACAGACGGTCCTCTTGCTGTGTGCCAGAGACACCATCCTGGGGAATATCGTGTCCCCGTGCCGTGGGCTTAAGACGGCAGATCTGCACTGATTGGAACGTAAAAGTCATTCCCATTCTCCTCAAGTGTATGTTAATGACACCACGGAATCGTGATAATTAGATGAAGCATCATTTCACGCCAGCGCCCGTGTGCTTTACATTTATTCATCGTCATTTCTTTCTCCAAAGTCAGCAAAATGGAGACTGGCACAGTTTCCCAAAGCATCTGATGAGAGGAGTTTCCTGCAACTGTTAATTACTGCCTTATGAGCCCGTCATTCCTGACATTGACCTCCAGCCTCTCTGGGGATCTAAGGAAAACACACTCTCCTGCCTGTCTCCTCGGTCCCCTCCCATCCCAGGAGGGGATGGCCTCTGATGCTGGCCTCTGCCCTCAGCACAGCCCCTAAGCGGGAGCTTAGCACCATAGACCCTGGAGCTGAAGCAACAGAGATTGGTTTTCCCTGGGTTCTGGAAGCCAGATATCCGAGATCAAGGAGTGGAGGTTGGGAGGGTCCTTCGGGGACCTCTTTCCGTGGCACTGAAGATGGCCATCCCCTTCCTGTGTCCTCCCAGGGCTGTCCCTCTGTGTTTGACTGTGTCCTGAACTCCTCTTCTTAAAAGCACACCAGTCCTGTGGGACACTCACCCATAGGACCTCAGTTTACCCTGATCACCTCGTAATTTTTTTTTTTTTGATTTATGTATTTTAGGGAGAGAGTGTGAGCGTGTGTGCGTTCATGAGCAGGGGGAAGGACAGAGGGAAGGAGAGAGAATCTCAAGCAAATTCTCGCTGAGCGCAGAGCCTAACTTGGGAATCGATCCCAGGACCCTGAGATCATGAGCCAAAATCAAGAGCCAGCTGCTTAACTGACTGAACCACCCAGGTGCCCCCCCAATCACCTCTGTAAAGACCGTGGGACCCAATAGAGTCACACTGTGTGGCACTGGGGGTTAGAACTTAAGCATGTGAATTTGGGAGGACGCTTCAGCCCGTAACACACATTGAGTTCCCGTGGGCCCAGTGGCAGGCTTTTCTGGGCAAGTGGGCTTCTCCGTGAGCTGCTTTTTTCTGGGGGCACCACACTTCCCAGCTGAGTCTATAGGCCCCTACCTGATGGTTGACCTCACCCCCTTTCATCTCAAAAGCGTTTTGTTTGGGCAGGACATCACAAAGTCCCACTTCTAGGTGGAGGTGGGCATAGTCCTGCTTGGGGAGAATCAGATGGCCTGTGGACAGTTTTTCCAGCCCTCAGGGCCGCGTCATAGGTGGACGCATCGGGGCTATGAGGCCATCAAGTGTCTATGCTTTGCGTTAGGAACTAACCGGGCACTAGATTTATTTTTTCTTAATCTGAAAAGTTGGCCAACTCTTTGTGCCAGCTACGATACTCCATGTCTATACCCACATTCCTTTATTATCTGTTCAGTGACCCTGTAGAGGGTGTACTATCATGACCCCCAGTGTTCTTATGGGCTTTGGGAACTTGAATTCAGAGAGGTTAAGTAGCATGGTCACTGTCGCACAGCAAGTAACCGGCATAGTGGGATTTAAACCCAAGTTGTTTTGACTCGAAAGCCCATGCCATTCATCAGGGACTCACAGGTAACTTGGAGCAAACCCTTCACCCTGTCTGGGACTATACTGGGTTCTCTTCCCTATGAAATAAACAGAGATGACAGAACCAGCCTGTGGAGGCAGAGATGCTGGTTCTTCTTTTTAAAGTTTTTATTTAAATTCCATTTGGTTAACGTACAGTGGAATATTGGTTTCGGGGGTACCATTTAGAGACTGAACACTTCCCTCATCACCCAGCACTCATCACAACAGTGCCCTCCTTCATTTCCACCCCTGTTCCCCTCCCATACCCCCTCTTTCTTGGTGACCATCAGTATGCTCTCAGATAGTTAATAAGAGTCTGTTTGTTAGTTAGCCTCTTTCTCTCTCTTTTCCCTTTGCTCATCTCTTCGTTGGTTCTTATTTTAGCTTCTTGGGGCTGCCATAGCAAAGGACCATAAACCGGGTGGTTTAACCAACAGGAATTTATTGTCTCATGTTTCTGGAGGCCAGAATCTGAAATCAGGGTATTGGGAGGGTTGGTTCTTTCTGAGGCCATGGGGGAGAGCGTCTCCTAGGCCTCTCTCCCAGCTCTTTGTAGCCTCGGACGTTTCTGGGCTAGTAGGCCATCTTCTCTCTATGCCTTCATCACATCTTTTTTCCATGTGTGTCTTTCTCTGTGTCTAAGTTTCCCTTATTTATTTATTTATTTATTTATTTATCTATCTAATGGCTGTTTATTGGATGTTTGCTAGCATTAGGCATTGTGTTGTTGTTGTTTAAAGATTTTATTTATTTATTTGACAGAGAGAGACCACAAGTAGGCAGAGAGGCAGGCAGAGAGAGAGGGGGAAGTAGGCTCCCTGCTGAGCAGAGAGCCCGATGTGGGGCTCGATCCCAGGGCCCTGGGATCATGATCTGAGCCGAAGGCAGAGGCTTAACCCGCTGAACCACCCAGATGCCCCGTGTCTCCCCTTTTTAGTAAGGATGTGAGTCATGTTGGAAAAAGTCCTAATGATCTCATCTTAATTTGATCTGCAGACTCTTTCCAGATAAGGTCACGATCACAGGTACTAGGAATTAGAACTTATACAGGGGAGCCCCTAACAGCACTGAAGCAAGAGGCGCGTACATCCCCACTTTCAAGTACTCGATGGTGTGCCGTGTGCCGTGTGCCTTCCGGGCCTTTCAGCCAAGGCCCACCAGGTGCACTCCTGGGCAGGACCTTCATAGGCAGGCCGGCCTTCCGGTTGAAGGGAAACAATGTGGCATCTCAGTGTGGGCTTGCCCTGGAGTCTGACTTGGGGGAAGGGCCCCTTTCCAAGTGTCTCCCCCATTTGTCTTTCAGAAGCTCTTCTTTCTTGTCTGGGCCTGTGACCCTTCGCAAGGCCCCAGTCCAGCCTTCTGGAGAAGGGTGCCCTCTCCTGTGAGCCCCCTGAGCACCTACTGGCCTCTGCCCTAGCACCCTTCCTTCCCCCAGCCTCTCCCTGCCCTGAGTGCAGCTCAGCAAGTGGAACTCTGAGTCCACACTCGGCCTGAGTCCATTTCCCAGGACGCCTGCGTTTGTATCAAACCACTGATACGGAATTGTATGTGGGACAGGGGAGGATTACACAAATCCTCGAAATCCTAATGATGTGTGTACACACGTGTGAACATGTGGGTGTGTGTGTAAGCCCAACACATACCAGGCAGAGCACTTCTTGGAACTGGGTCTCTGTCCCACCAGATTCTGCTAGGACCTGTTGTTCCCTCAGACTGAGTGGAAGCCCGCGCGCTTAGTGGCAGGCGGTCCCCACATGTGGCACCAGCTGCTGGCTGCATCCCCACCCCCCCCCCGCCATGCCTATGGTGGGAAGGGCCCCTGCTGTCCCTTAGAGTACTCTGGCAGAGGCCAACCTCAGCATCCTCAGACCCCAAGAACGTGGGGGCGGGGCAGCGTGACTTCCGAGACTTGACACAGACAAGGCCACCTTCCAAGGGGAGCATTTTCTGCAGGAGAGAATCCAAGTGGCCTTGCACTCTTCCCAGGCACTGGCCTGATGTCTGAAGGATTACTTTCATTTGGGGACTGTGCAGAGCTTGTGCAGCGTTCTGCCTGTTAATCTTAGTGCCGTGCAGGGTGCTCGGGGAGCTGGAAACAGCCAGGTAGGAACTTCTAGCAGAATGAAGGCCAGACATACCTCCAGGCTCCTGACCCAGCTGAAGTGCAGAGTGCAAGAATGAGGCTGCTCTGTGAGAAAGGGCCATGACCCCTCCAAACTCAGACAGGGAGGGAGTCCCACCACCCAGGAATGTTCCCTCTAGTAGAGACACCTCAGGGGGCCCTGCTTGGTCTGCAGTGGATGGTCAGGCCCCGTGGCTGTGCCCTGAACCCACCTCCTAGGGCACGTATGCTGATCCAGTCACAGACGTGGAAACGGAGACCAGGCGAACCATCGATCTGGTCAGCGCGTCACGCCCTTGTGCCTACGTGTCCACTCAGGGGGTCTCCAAGGGGTGAGGGTCATTTGGGAAGCCTTGGAACTCTGCATTTGGAGCTGTGCATAAATCCCAGAGTTGCGGGATAAGATCCAATGGTGGTATATTATTTGGGCTTGACATTTATGGCAAGTATAAACAGAGCATTATTACTACCAAATCATGAGCCTCCGACCAAGGGGAAGGCAGTGAGCAGAGAGCTCACGCAAGTGAGAGGGAAGTTTTTATACAAAAGAGAACAAAGTGATATGCTCCTGCTTTTAATACTACTGCTATAAAACAGGGAAGCGCAGAGCAGAAAATTGAAACCATCAGGAAAGTGTCAGGTCTGGGGCAGCCAAGATGAAAGTCGCCACTGATGAAATTAGGGAGCTGGCTCGCTATGGGGGTCGCCGGTTCCCAGAGAGAGGAAAGGGGGAAGGACGGAGGAGGGAAGGAGGAGAGGAAAAGTGGGGAAGCAGAGAGAGAAGGACGGAGAAACATAGAAGAGGCAGGAGGCACCCAGATCCCAGGGGAGGGAGGAGAGAAATGCACTCGTTGTTGATTTTTTCCTGCGGTTACTGCTGACATGGGTTTACTAGTCCCTTCCAGGGGAAGGGGGCATCACTTTCCTTACCTGGGTGGCTCAACCATGTGCGTGCCTTGACACTACCTAAAAAGGGTCCTTGAACAGATTCCTCGGGCTGTGGGCTCCAAAGACCAGGTATGCTGCAGAAGTCCACAGGTCCATCTGTCCAGGTGCCTGCACATGCCCCCGGATTTGACCATCTGGACGTTAATGGTGGCCAGTGGCCAAGGCAATGCCTGTGCCGGGCTCCACGGTGTGTTTTTTTCAGAAAGTGTCTTAGCTGACTTCCTCTCTGGCAAGACTCTTCCACCATTGGCCAGTGGTCCCCTTCCCATTAAAGGAATTTTTAAATCTTCCCTGATGAACCACATGTCCTCCGGGGCTTTTGGCCTTGGTCCAGCAGTCCCGTTCCTGGGCAGGCCCTTTGTGTGTAGACCTTCTGGTTCTTTCCCATGTGGGGAAGTGGGAGTAGAGTGAGGTCTCAGTATGGGCTTGCCCTGAGGTCCATCTCAGGGACAGGGGGGACCCCTTTCCAAATGTCTCACCCATGGATCCTTCGGAAGGGACACCTCCCTTCTGGCTGGACCCGTTGCCTGTGGCCAGACCCCACTCTTGAGGAAAAAAGCAGAAAGCTGGGGAGGAGGTCTCCTTCCCCTCTGAGTGGGCCAGCCTCTCCACAGAACAGAGATGGAGGTCCAGAGCAACACGCCCCCGTCCTCCGGAGTTGGCGCAGTAGGTCAAGATGGCCACGGGTGTCCGTGAAGCGTCTGTAGGCTCTGGGCACGGATGAGACACTCAAGGCCACCACCTTGCCCACCTGGGGAAAGGGACCTAGGTGATCAGCCGGGGTCATGGTGTGACCTCAGCCACATTACCTGACCACAGGTGACAGTTTTGTCACTGTTCACCATCGTTAGCACTCTGCCTGACTCCCATGACACACCAAATACCCGTCTACGCTGGGAAGCCCCAGTTTGCTTCTCCAGCCCTGCCCTCTCCCCTGGCTCGTGCCTCCTTCCCTTCGTCCTCGGGGACCGGCAGGCCTCTCAAACTTACTCCAACCCGATGGAACTCCTCCTAAATTTCCACCCAGCTCACTTCTTCCAGCTCATCTGCATCCACCCGTCCGCCATTCCCTCCAAAAGCCCAGGAGGCATCCTGGGTTTTGACTTTTCCTCTTCTCCCTCGTGTGATGGCTCAGCCAACCCGACAGCCCCATCCCCAGTCCGTGCGCTGCTTCCCACCCTGGCGAGCCCTAGGCTGAGGCGCCCCGCTGCTCCCTCAGCTCCAGCCTCGCTGGTCTCAGGTGCAGCAACCCTCTCGGTCTAGAAGGCTGGAGAGCGCTCGGGGAGAGACTGTGGAATAGTGAAGGCCCCATGGCGGGGCTGCTGCCGCTGGGATGGGTGACTAGGTTTGGGAGCGACGGACATCAAGGCCCGAGGGGTGCCTGACCCCTGTGGCAGGCTTCCTTCTGGTTGGCTTTCCTACGTGAATGAGGGACATGCCTATGAAGAGGTGGGTGCACCTTCCAGGCAGTTCCTGGGGCTTCCGAGGAGGCTTCGGGCTGGGGGCCCCCGTGCCCTTGGAGGCCAGGCCAGGCACTGCTGTGCAGCACACGTGGGCACCCGCTGTGGAATTTTCGAGCCCAGCACTGGGCTTTGGCTGACCTCATTTTGGCTCCGTCCTGAGTTGAGCCACACCTGGTGATCTGAGTGAGACCTGCCTCTGGGCGTGTTCTCCTCAGAGGTTCGCCTCAGAACCTCATCCTGCCTAAGATGCCTGTGGAACCCACAGATGTGCTTGGCGGCTTCTACCCGCGCCTCCTCAAACCCCCAAGTCTAAGTGAAGGGGGAGCCCCCACCCTCCGGGCCGTCTGGGAGGAGGCCTGTCCACGGGGCTCCCTCCACCATGCCGGGGCTCAGCTCTGCCGGAACCCAGGCTGCTCCGATCCTGGTGGCTGGTAAAACACTGGTTAGCAGCGGGGCCTGGGGAGTCACGTAGCCCCAGGTTCAGATCTTGCCTCTTCCACTCACTGGATCAAGGACAAGGTGCTTGACCTCTCTGAGCCTGAGTCTCTTCCTCTATGATGGGGCCACGGCAGTGCCTGCCTCCTGGGGTCGGGTGAGCTCTAAGTTCATGTTCCCTGCTACTGTGACCTTCCGCACTCAGTACATCGTCATCTCTGTGACAGCCCTGCCCACTGACGTCCCCACCTGGGCCTCTGGCCAGTTCATGGTGGATGCAGGCTCCCGGAGCCCGT